>JASDQU011247399.1:14812-25594 GCA_032191745.1 Picea mariana
ATGATTGGAAGTCTACTGGAGGTTACGTTTTCAGCCTTGGTTAAGGACTTGTCACTTCGGCTTATAAGAAACAACAAGCTATTTCACTTTCTTCATAAGAAGAAGAGTACCAAACAACAATAAATGCAAGTTAGGAATCCTTGTGGATTCGACAGATCCTTTCAGAGTTTGGATTCCAACAACAACATCCGAACAACCTTTGGTGAAACAATAAGAGTTCCGTTAAGCTTGCTAAAGACCCAGTTCAACATCAGTGCAACAAACACATCAAAATACACATGCACTTCATCAGAAATATCATTCATGATCAATTTATCGAAGTGCTCTTTTTCCCTACAAAAGATCAAGTTGCAAACATTTTCACAAAGTATATTACAGAAGCAAAGTTTTCCAAACTTTGATCTATGTTAGGAATTCATGAAGTTTTCATTAAGGGGGGATAGGCTCTAATGCCTCCTTCCTTCTCCTATTGTGTCACTATTGTAAATCCTTCAATCCTATCCCAAGTTGTTCTTAAGGGGGGATGTTAGTATATTTAGACACTTAGGAGTTAGTTAATATCTACTTGGTCTAATGTTTCGTTAGGTAAAAGTGTGTTTCTTAGTGTGTTTCTTTAGTATGCATCAATATGCATTTGTAGTTAGGAAATCCGACGGTCACTGTATGTTCCCGACATAGAGTGATCTGACGATTCATATTCTCCTAGATCTTAACGGCTACATTGATCCATGGCTTAACACCCTATTGGTCCATGATATCTATTTAAAGAGCATGGAGGGTCATTTTCCAATGATCGATTGTGAGAAAATCTCTTGTAAAATCTCTCTATAATCTTTTTATTTTGCATTAATAAATTGCTCCAAGTGGATGCATTAGTTTGGGTCATGGATGTTTCCCCGTAGGGGTTTTACCACGTCAAAATATCTGTGTGTTGATCTTTGATCTGGTTGTGTGAGTGGTTAATGAAGGTGTTCATCCTCTTTTGGAATACCCGTGTTGTCTAACAAAATTAACAAATGTTACAAAGAACTCCACCAAAAATTTCATGTAAGAAAATCCATATATAAACTCTTTTAGATATATCAATTTAAAATTTGTTTATTTATATATACTTCATCCATAGAGTTCATCATAACAACAGAGTGAAGTCGATCCAATGTCAATCAAACAGAGCACATGCAGGGGTTGATCAATCTCCCCTATATCAAATTTTCTTGAACCAATTTTCATCTCTGTATTGCTACTTATACCATGCCATTCAAATATTTGTAATTTTCTAGATTGTAATCAACATGAAAGAATTTTAATCTAATCAATATGAGCCCAAGAATATCATGCTAGTCTACACACAGGCTTGTAATATCATCACCCAATTTTCATACCAATTTCCAAATCAGTTCCGTGCATAGAACAAATTTATTTGCAGAACTAAATATCGATAAGCAAGCCCAAATGAAATTGACAAGAAGGTTTCGAATCCATGCTTTTGAACATAAATAAAAATTTCCCAAACTATTTCTGAATTTGTGAACAAGAGCAAGTCGAGACACAAGGGTGGATGCAAGCCCTACATTTATGCTCTTTTAAAAATACCAGAACCATAACTCAACCCATACCAAGATAAAAAGTAGATAAAAACCCATACGAGTGAGAAGTGAGTCAAATCAAAACAAGCTCGAAAGTTATCCATATGTCCAACACAAGTTACAGTCAAGCCAGGTCGTCTCTATATATAACAAAATATGTCCTAACCGTTGTTTGAAATTTCTTTTGGACTAAACATAGAAGCCATCGAAATGTAAACTCTAGATTTTTCTTTTTTATTTGTTTAAGTCCATTCCCAATACAGAGGGTGATACTAGGTTACAAGCCATGAAATAATGCACTTCAAAGACGATACTCCATTTTAAATTCTTTTGTAATCCTTATTTGAAAAGAAAAACCATCTGTGTTTATATGTTTTCCCTGCAAAACCTAGGTCGTAGATAACACCGATGTCCAAAACCCAAAAGTATTCCATATAATATTGATCAAATACATATGAAAACTAGATTTCACATCCATTCATTGTCATTCACCAACTTATAAATTTACAAACACAACACAGAGTCACGCTTAAAACACACATACAACATGCAAACATAATAGAGCTAGCATCCAAAATTATCGGAGCAGAGTAAGAAAATTGATGCTAGAAGAGTCCAAAGTGTTGGATTACTGAGAGGGGGAATGAATTATTAATAGAGAAATCTAATCCTTTTTAACCATATAATGCAAGTGTTATATCAATGTAGCGTTATCATCCAATATTTTCAGAGTAAATAAACAATGAAAAAAAGAACAATCATACACATACATAGTACACCAGTGTTTTTACGTGGAAACCCAAAATGAGAGAAAACCACATAATGCTTTTTCTTATATGTATTGAAAAATTACATTCATTGGAAGCACCAACTTCCTTTGTTTTCCAGTTGCAACTGGAAGGAGGCTCCAACCCCCTAGTTTCTCAGGATACAAACCGAGGGAAGCTCCAACTCCCCGATTCTCTGGCTACAACCAGAAGGAGGCTACAACCCCCTATGTTCTTCGACTACAACCAGAAGGTGGCTACAACCACTCGTCCTTGCCCCGTCCAACCGCCTTGATGCATAAGTAGAATGATGGAACCAATATCACACTATCACTATGAAATATATTGCTGTAAATATGTACCAATCAACCTACACTAAACAACCTGTACAATTAACTTGAACCATGCATCAACCATGGATCAACCTGTACCTCAGCCTATAATCAACCTGTACCATAAACAAGTGCATCAACCATGCACCAACCCATACCTCAACCTCAACCAAAATCCCTCATCAATTTCTTCATCCAAATCTGATTTGTAACTCTGTAATAGACCTGGTGTATATGATCACATACCTACAAACCTTCCTTAACTTTAACAACAAGAGACTAGCATTTTCATCAAACTTTACTTTAGTCTCACATGACTAGTTTTGAATTAGTCAACAACCCTAACTTGAAATAATCATAACTATGTACCTGTAATGAATAAAGATCTTAAAATAGTACACAATGTTCTTCAGTGTGTTTTATGCAATTCCTCCAGGTGTCACTACTTGGAACCTCACATAAAAGGAGTTATAGCAAAAATGACATACCTTGTTGAATTCTGGCTTATTCTAGAGATCGAACTTGTAGAGCGTGCCCCGCACGAAATATTTGTTGTATGGATCTGAAATTTTTACAAAGAATACTACATGTTGTACTCTAACAAACACATTTGGTCTTACTAAATTTGGATCTGTTATGAATAAGTTATGACTTTTTTACCCGAAACACTTGTTTTAGACTAGTTTTAGGACTAGCCACAAATCCTATTTTCGACGAAGTGTAACTCCAAAAATACAACGATCCACAAGCTGAAATTTGTACCATAGCTACTTGGATATGTTTCCTCAATGGAATTTCAATTTCACAGTCTGAATCATTCTATAAAAAATTTATTGCAAAAATGGTGAGATGACATGTAAATAACATACCTTAGAAAGCATCATCAAAATAATTTATCCTCCTTTGAATTTTCGGCCTTCTTTACTTCACCTTCCCTCTGAAATTCAGCTTAGATATCCCTTGGTTACCTCAGTCACCTGTAGATATTCAATATGCTCAAGTGTGATTGAAATGAGAGAGCCTTGCCTCTTATTTATACTTTCATGTAGCTTCCTTAGAAGCATCTTCTAGACCACTTTGTCCACATAGTCACCTATGTCTAACTTTTCCCAATTTGCCAATTGTCCATATATTTAATAGCCGCTTGACTACTTAACCCATTTTCCTCATTTTAGGTTTAACCTTCTTATAACCACTTTCCATAATTAGAAAGTTCTCCATTTACTTCATTATTTAAATAATCCTCCTTGACTTTGTCACTTCACTTTATTATCTAAATAATCCTCCTTGACTTTGTCACTTCACTTTATTATTTAAATAATCCTCTTTGACTTTGTCACTTCACTTTATTATTTAAACAATCCTCTTTGACTTTGTCACTTCACTTTATTATTTAAATAATTTCTTCTTTGCAATCACTTTGACTTCTTTGACCTTTTGGGGCTTCAAGCCAACATATGAGGGTCCTCCAACTTCGTAAGGCCATAACTCTCAAACCGTGAAGAGTTATGTGACATTCCACATACCACCATAAATGGCATGACATGTACTATCAATCTAGAATAGTCTTACCTGAAAATATACCAAAATTCATACCATTATACATCAAACAAACTTGGGTCCATTACCCAAACCTTTGTGCTATCGAAATTCACTACCAGACTTTATTCAAGGGTTGACATCAATGACAACCAATCCAATTAATCAACAATCTCCCCCTTTGGAATCGATGGCAACACTTTGATGCAATATTGAAATCATATCACTTATGCTCCCCTTGAAACCATGCCTGCATCTCTGTGACTAACAATCTCCCTGGAAAGATGCCTCTATCCTCTGCATCTGATAAATCTCTCCCCCTTTGTCATCAATTGCAAAGGTATCTTTCCATTCAGGCCTTCTCCCCCTAACTGACTCATCTAATCTCCCAACCTGAACTTCCCTCTTTATGGTGCTTCGTCACGTACATCTAAGATATATAAGATAGCATTCAAAAGCATTCATTTTGGAGTAGAAATAACTTCATGTCTCTGGCGAAGATACTCAAAGGCTTCCTGTGGAAGCGATTTTGTAAAGATGTCTTCCACTTGTTCTTTTGTGCCCACATATTCAACTTTGATGTTATTTTCTGCAACCTGTTCCCATAGAAAGTGATACTTGATTGTGATTCATCTTGGAGTGCATCACTGGGTTCTTTGAGATACTGATGGCACTTGTATTATTACAATAGATTGGAATGGGATCATCATACTCAACCTGCATATCTGTCAGGGTTTGTTTCATCCAAAGAACCTGGTACAACATGTTGCTGCTGCAATATACTCTGCCTCGATTGTAGATAAAGATATTGATGATTGTTTCTTGCTTAGCCATAATACTAAACACTCACCCAAGTAGAACACTACTCCATTGGTGCTTCATCGGTCATCAATGAAACCTGCTCAATCTGCATTTGTGTNGTAGGCAATAAGTGATAGATCCTTTCCTTTTGGATACCATAATCCAAACTCTTCTGTTCCTTTGAGATATCTGAAAATCCTCTTCACTGCTAAGACATGTGATTCCTTTGATGTTGCTTGAAATCGTGCCTCCTGTCCAACTGCCTGCATTACATCTAGTCTGGATGCTGTCACATATAGTAGGCTACCAATCATTGACCTGTATTGCCTCTGATATGCAGACTTTGAATCATCATTTTTGCTCAACTTGCAACAGGTTTGCATGGGAGTTATAAATGGTTTGCAATCTTCCATTCTGAACCTCTTTAGCATTTCTCTGATATACTTGGTTTGAGAAATAAAAATTGCTTGGTTTCTTTGACGTATCTGAAGACCTAAAAAGAAGGATAGTTCTCCAAGTAATGAAATTTCAAATTCATTCTGCGTGTCCTTTGCAAATTTCTGGCTTAACCTGTCATTAGTACTTCCAAAAATAATATCATCAACATAAACTTCAATCAATAAAATACTATCTTGAGTTACCTTGATGTAGAAGTTGATGTCTGCACTTCCTTTTCTGAACCCTTCCTACTGTAGATATTTATTTAGTCTAGAGTACCATGCTCTAGGAGGCTGTTTAAGACCATATGAGGCCTTCTTTAATTTATACACATAATACATGTTCTCTGACAATTGAAATCCTTCTGGTTGTTCAATTTAGACTTCTTCTTCAAGTTTCCCATTTAGAAAAGATGACACACTTTAATATTTTTCGAGCATTCATAAGCTAAAAACAATCAGATTGCTTCCATTCTGGCAATTGGGGAAAATGTCTCTTCAAAGTCGATTCCTTCAACCTGTGCATATCCTTTACATACCAATCTAGCTTTGTTCCTTGTAACCTATCCATCTTCATTCAATTTATTCTTGTATACCCACTTTGTGCCAATCACATTCTTATCCTTTGGTCTTGGAACCAGTTCCCAAGTGTCTTTTTTCTCCATTTGATCCAATTCTTCATCCATGGCCTTATTCCAAAATTCATCCTTGCTGGCCTCTTTAAAATAGGTTGGTTCAATCATAGATAAGAGTGCTGGGTGTGTTTGGTCTGGTGAACGGATACTTCTTCTAGTCTCAACTCTTGCATCTTTGTTTCCGATAATATGATCTGAAGGATGATTCTTCTGTACTCGTCTGCTAGGTGTCTTTGGAGACACTTGCTGAACTTGCTCTTTTGCTTCTGTCGGATCCTCTTCATCTTCCCCTTCTACTTCTTTTTCATTTTCTGCTTCTTCTTTGTAAAGCTGTTCCATTGATTCATTTTCTTCTTCCTTTAATTCTTGTCTATCTGTTTCATCAATTGTTACGTTGATTCATTCCACAACTTTGTTGAATCTCAGGTTGTAACACTTGTATGCTTTCCTTGTACTTGAGTAACCAACAAGTAATCCTTTTTCCACACGAGAGTCAAACTTTCCCATTCTGCCATCTTCTCTTTTGATGTAGCATTTGCTTCCAAAAACTCTAAAGTGCTTCACATTTGTTGGTCTTCCTTTCCATAGCTCGTAGGGAGTTTTGTCAGTGATGTTTCTGAGCATTAGTCTATTTTGAATGTGAACTGCTGTATGCACTACCTATGTCCAAAATATATCTGTCAATTTGGAATCCATTAACATTGTTTGAGCCATTTCCTGTACTGTCCTGTTCTTTCTTTCAACAACTCCATTTTGTTGAGGTGTCCTAGCAACATATAATTTCCTTTTTATTCCATTCCTACTACAATAGTCCATAAATTCCTTTGAAGTGAACTCCCCTCCATTATCATATCTCAATCATTTGATTTTTGAATCCATTTCATTTTCAACCATTTCCTTGTATACGTTGAAGTTTTCAAAAGCTTCTGACTTATTCTTGAGAAATTAAACTGCAGTCATTCTTGTATAATCATCAACTAATAACATAATGTATTTCTAACCTTTTAAACCCTTTGTTGTAGTTGGTCCAACTAGATCAATATGCACAATTTTTAGTGGTCTTGTTGTTGAATATTCCTTGATTTAAACCTGGTCTTTGTTTGCTTTCCTTGTTGACAATGCTTGCATAAAGTGTTGGTTGGTTTCGTGATCTGGGGAATTTCTCTAACTAGTTTCCTTTTGCTGACTTTGACAAGGTTATTGAAATGTATGTGATCCATTCTTCTGTGCCATAGCGAAATTTCATATTCCTTTTCTAGGCAACACTTTTCATTTCCAATTTCACTTAATACATATATGTTGCTTGAAGTTCTCGCAGCTGTTGCAATCAATTTTCCTGAACCTTCTTTTCTTATCTCGCACTTTTTTGAATCAAAAGTAACTTTATGACCTTGGTCACACATTTGACTCACACTTAGAATATTATGTTTCATATCTTCTACTAGTAGAACATTTTCTGACTTGGTATTCTTGTTCCCAATTTTGACTGTGCCTTTTCCAATGATTTTAGCTGAATCATCATTTCTGAAGGAAACTGATCCATCTCTTTCCTTTCTTAATGTAATAAAATTGTCTCTATCACTTGTCATGTGTTTTGAAAAACCACTGTCAACATACCAACCATGTCTCTTCTGCTTATCTTGTAGAGCGAGTGTCCATTCTTCATTGCTATATTGATTCTTCTTTCTTATCCATGTCCTTTTATGAGGTTCCTATCTGTGACTGTTGTTGTTATATTGTGGTTCTCTAGGAGGGACTTCCATTCTGCAATCTTTGGCCATGTGTCCAAATTTGTTACATTTGTAGCATTCCACTTCGGTGCTCAAAGATTCAAACCGGTTGTAACTTCTTCTCTGTGTTTCACTAGGCCTTCTTGGATAACCTTTTTGTGTATGGATTTCAAAGTTGTTTATGTTCCTGTTGTTAGCTCTGCAATTCACAACTTTATGTCCAAAATTATCACATGCATAACATAAACCAAAAAATATAGTTTGATACCTTGGAGTTGAAGATATTCTGAAAGGAGGTACTCTTATGAATCCTTCTTCTTCATGAGGCCTATTTGTTTCTGTCGGTCCTTGATTCTAAAATCTAAATCTTCTCTGTGGAGGAGTGTCCCTGCAATTTTCTTTGTAGACCTTCTTATCCCCTTTGATTGTTTCTGCATAGCTTTTTGGATATGTTTCTTGTTCTGTTGTTTTGGAGCTTGATCTCTTTTCTATTTGATTGTATCCAAGTTCGGAGTTGTCATGATGAGGTTTTTGAATGCTGATAATGTCATTCAAAACTTTTGAGTTGTTCTACATATTTTTCTTTTGAAGATCCTTTCTTAATGTGACAATTTCTGCCTTCAAATTTCCAATGATCTTGCCTCTTCCTTTTAACTGTTTTTGAGTGCTTATTCAATTCTTTTATCTTCTTCAATTTGAACCTTCAAATTTGTGATCATTTGTTCTAGTTCCTGAGTGTCTTCTTTCTTGTCTAGTTCCGCTTGTAGTTTCTTTTTTTTCTTCTTTTCTCTTCTGATAACTTCTATGACACACAACAATTCTTCTCGGTAGTCTAATTCTGCCTCTTCATATTCTTTTTCGACCTCTTCATATTCTTCTTAGGAGTCTTCTTTATCAGAGTCTTCTACTGCCATGAATATAACTCTTTCTATCTCACTGTCACTGACTTCATCTTAATCAGATGATGAGATGTCTTCTTTGGTGCATAAGCTTTTCTTGAAAACTTTCTTTGTGGTTCTTTTGCCTTTATTTGTTTGTTTTCTATTTGAGTTACCTTCATCATTTCTCTTTTTCTTATGAGGACATTTGTTAGCAAAATGACCAATACCATCACAATTAAAACAAATCAAAGGAAGCTTACCTCTATACTTGTTGTTGGTTCCCTTGTTCAATCTTCTGACAAAGTTAGCCGCTTCTTCATCATCTTTCGAGACGTCACTGCTGCTGCTATGTTCTTTTTCTTTTTGCTTTCCCTTTTGCTTTGAACTTTTGGATGATTTGAAGGATTATTCTTTTATATCTGGATTTTCCTGTTCAGTTCTCATTTCATATGCTGTGAAGATTCCATGTAGTTCGTCCATGCTTATTGAGTTTAGATTTTCTCTTTCTTCTAGTGATGATATCTTAGGGTCAAATCTCATAGGAATAGATCTTAGTACCTTTTGAAAAATTACAGATTCTTTGATTTCTTCTCCCAATCCCAATATTGCATTTACTATTTCATCGACTCGTAAAAAGTAAGATACAATATTCTCACATTCCTTCATCTTTAGTTGTTCAAAACTAACCTCTGTAAGTTTGAAGCTTTGTTGCTTTGAATTTTGAATCTCCTTCATAAATATTTCGAAGTTTGTCCCAAATATTTTTAGCGGATTTACAATGTGAAACTTTGGTGAATATCGATTCTCCAAGACCATTCATAAGTGCATTTATGGATTTGGAATTATTCTGACCGAGTTTCACTGCTTTGTCATTTGTCGGTGGAATTGCTGGTGTTGTGTATCCATCTACAATTGATTGCCAAATTTTAAATCCCCATGCCTGTATATATGTCTTCATCCTTATGCTCCAAAATGCATACTTTTGTCTATCAAATTGTGGTATTCCATTTTTATACATGTTGTTGCTCTCCATGATCTACATTTCAGTGGTTAAACTGATTTCTGAAGGAACCTGCTCTGATACCAATTGTTGGATTACTGAGAGGGGGGGGTGAATCAGTAATAGAGAAATCTATTCCTTTTTAACCATATAATGCAAGTGTTATATCAATGTAGCATTATCATCCAATATTTGCAGAGTAAATAAACAACGAACAAATGGAGAATCATGCACATACATAATACACCAGTGTTTTTACGTGGAAACCCAAAGCGAGAGAAAACCACGAAATGCTTTTTCTTATATGTCCTGAAGAATTACATTCACTGGAAGCACCAACTTCCTTTGTTTTCCAACTGCAACTGGAAGGAGGCTCCAACCCCCTAGTTTCTCAGGCTACAACTTGATGGAAGCTCCAACTCCCCAATTATCTGGCTACAACCAGAAGGAGGCTACAACCCCCTATGTTCTTTGACTACAACCGAAAGGTGGCTACAACCACTCTTCCTTGCCTCGTCCAACCGCCTTGATGTATAAGTAGAATGATGGAACCACTGTCACACTATCACTGTGAAATATACTAATGTAAACCTATACCAATCAACCTACACCAAACAACCTGTACTAATAACCTGAACCATGCATCAACCTGTAATCAACCTGTACCATAAACAAGTGCATCAACCATGCACCAACCTGTACCTCAACCTCAACCAAAATCCCTCATCAATTTCATCATCCAAATATGATTTGTAACTCTGTAATAGACCTGGTGTATATGATCACATACCTGCAAATCTTCCTTAACTTTAACAACAAGAGACTAGCATTTTCATCAAACTTTACTTTAGTCTCACATGACTAGTTTTGGATTAGTCAAAAACCCTAACTTGAAATAATAATAACTATGTACCTATAATGAATAAAGATCTGAAAATAGTACACAATGTTCTTCAGTGTGTTTTATGTAATTCCTCCGGGTGTCACTACTTGGAACCTCTCAGAAAAGAGTTATAGCAAAAATGACATATCTTGTTGAATTCTGACTTATTTTAGAGAGCGAACTTGTAGAGA
>JASDQU011247400.1:11009-25839 GCA_032191745.1 Picea mariana
AAGTTTTGCAATAATAGAAACGGATTTAGACTTTTCCAATCCCTGATATTCCCAACACAGATTGGCTGAAGGTTAAAGTTAGTCTGTACCAATGGAAGTTTCTTATATCCTTTCAGATAAATAAGAATGTGCATACCTTGTAAAAACAGCTAGTGCCAAAAGGACAAGTGCCTTTTCCAAAGTCAAAGTGTCTGCAATCAATGGAACTGGAAAAAGGAAAATAGAATCAGAAAATGATAAACAAATCAAGAAATGACAGGAGATTACCAAACTTGCTGCATGCATATGCTGAGCTAAATCTAGTTCAGAAAGGCATACATTCCATGGCTTCTTCAGGAAATGGATAGAAATTGCAGTGAACAAATGATAAAAACATTGAAAAAAGGCTTGCAATATAATCTTAGAGGGAGAAAACAAAATAACTAAATCGAATGCAGTTTGATCATTGAAGAGCATTTCAATTTTCCAGTACTGTCCCCAAACAGAAAAGAGAACCCATAAAGCTATTTGATGTTAAACTTCAATAGGACAAACCCTGCTTTTAGCATTCAAAAAATCCTACAATCAAAAGAAACACGAGACAACCTGAGCTTTTTTTTGTAGTTATCAATGATCTCCTGTTTCTCCTCTGGGTTTGAATACCAGATCACACTTGGGATAACAAAATGAGAGAGTTTTCGACAGACAGGACAAGCTCGCAATACAGAGTTGACATCCATGCCAGGGACTGGATTATTTCCTCGCCAGTTACGGATGCAGGAAATACAGAAAGGATGATCACACTCTGACATTAAACCAAACTTCCGTTCAGCAGCAGTTGGTTTTGATAGTACACGATCTAAACATACACTGCACTCAATCTCTTGGCTGTTCCGCAAAGCTTCCAAGCGCTTCTGACTACGCTGACATTGCTTGATATGCTCCTCCCTTTCTGCTAGCCTGTATGGATGCAAACAGTGCTTACCACAGGTAGCACATAGATCTCCATGAAGCTGAGGGCATGTTTCACCATGAGGACATTTACCAGCAGCAGCAAATGCACAAATTGGAAAATCAGCAGCATTACTGAACGAAGACTCTCCCTCCAATTCCATCCTTGAAGTTGAGGAAACATCCTGAGAGCCAGTAGTCCAGACCTGTCCCAAAGGAGGAAAAAAGGGCTTACTCAAGCCTGAAAGCTCTCCTGTATGCCATGCTACTGAAGTGTTATTGCCCACTGTGACTCCATCATGTACAGCTGCTGATTTATGTTCCACTTCAGAGCCCAATTGAGATCTCGGTGACAAAGAAAATGTACTTTCAGGACGAGACACCTTCACATGATCATATCTACACCGACTTCCATAAGAGCAAACTCCTCGCTGGTAGAATGTACACACCTGCAACCATTGACATTGGAAGGTCATATCACAGCAAGTGCATGAAAACTAAGCTTTTAAAAAGATATTAATAAAATTGAGACATGCCATTTTTGTACATCAATAAATGTCAGGACTTACATTGTTTGCCTGATCCTTCCAATCATGTGAGAATTCACAGGCCTCACCCTTCAAGCATGCTCCGTGCACAAAGTACTTACATAGAACCCTGTCAGAAATAGAAAATAGTGTCAAACAGCAAAAATTTCTTTGAAACTTGCCTGGCCTTGTGTTCCAAGAAGCATTCTGAGGCATCGTAAGAATCATTTACAAGCATTGTTGCTTGAAAAGCATTCCTAATAAGAGATATATACAGCAATCTATAGTTATTCACAATAATTGCTGCTTAAAAAAGCATTCCCATTTAGAAAATAAGCTAGCTGTAAATTGTCTTGGTTCAAAATTAGGGCTTAGAAAGCCATTTGCTGCTGTCCGTGTCACCATTACTGCTTGACCCGCCCTATTCACTGACCTGCACTGACCTGCACTGACCCTGACTGGCCCACCAGCTTTTTCTAGAAGGCTGTAGGTACAAATGGCATCCCCTGGACCTGAGATCAGATCTGTCAATCCATTAACCATTGGAGGTGGCAACAAAATCCCAGTTCCTGATAGCGACTATCACGATCATTCCACCCAAAGCACCTTGGAAATTCGTCCCCAAGGTTTAGCACAAGGTAATTCTGAGATCCCTGAGGATATCCCAGTAGAAATTACTGTTACTGAGTATGAAAATGTTTGTATTTCATATGGGGAAAAAGCACTGCTTGATTATTTTGTTGGTACGGTACTGCCAGAGGCCATTATTAGTGCCTAGGCTAAGGATTTCTAGGAACCTCTTGCACAGCACAGCATTAATACCAGAAGCCTGACAAAAGGCTTCTTCCTGGTTCACCTTTTCTGAAAAAGCTTATTTCACTGAGATTATGTCTCGTAGTCCCTGGGTATGCAAAAGTACCCTGGAAGTTTTTTCAAACTGGGTTGAGGGTTTTTCTGCTGACCAGACCACCCAACATTCTTGTCTTTTGTGGATCAAGCTCACTGGGCTGCCCATGCAGCTTTGACCATTCCTGGAACACATTTCAATGCCAGTTGGCGGGTTTATCTATCATGAACCACTGCAGTYTTTTAACCCTTAGACACCATAAAAGGATCTATGGAGGTATGTCCTCATCCAAGTAGAGGATAAAATGGTGAAACAACCTGTCAGATATATCAATCTACTGAATAATTGTATTTGGTGCCATAGAATCTGAACCACAAAATCCGAGACTGWCCTTTGATGGTCCAGTCAGASCCCCAAGTAGCTCCTGTCATAAAAGCCAATCAATCCTAGACTCAAACCAGTCCTCAAGCCAAAAACGATKCYGAAGGWGGTTGTGCTCAAGTAGTTCAAAAGAACAACCAGAGTAACAAAACCAATTGTTGATCTAGAAGTGCAGGCCCAAGGGCCCCAAAGTGGCCACAGCAGGGGGGATGAGCATGAATAAACCACTGGTCTGTGCTGCTAGGAAGGTGGCAATGCACCCTTCCCAAGCCTCCGCCCTCTCATGGAGAGTGGCTTGTAGGGCACGTTCCCTGCCTCCTTTGTTAAACTATTAGGTAGTTGAAACTTGAAATGCCAGAAAATTCCCAGAAGAAGCCTTAGGTCCATACCCTATAGACCAATGGTGGTTTGTTGCTCTAAAAAGTCCACAGACATCAAATCCATATGGTTGTCTTAGCCAAGTTGGGGAAGAATGAGAATGAAGAAGATATGGACTTCATTCCCAGTTTCCGGGGATTAACTATCATTGGTCGGGGGACTGGTCCTACCCAGTGTTTGGTTTGGAGTTCGCTCAATCTGGATGGCCATCTGTTGAGCCTGGCCAATATCTGCACATCTAATAATGTGGAGCAAAGGGTGGCTTTTTGGAGATGGATGGTCAATGAATTGTCAGGGACTCCTAGCTTGTCTGTGGTGACTTCAACATAGTCAAAACGCAAGATGACAAGGAAGCATCGCTGCCTGTTCAGCTGCCCTATGGTGAAAAAAATGCATTGAATGCTCTAAAAGCTAGGCTGGGGTTGTATAATCCTTACAAGTTTAGATGCAGAGATTATGTAGAGTTACGGTTTCCCTGGTCCAGTTTTTAGAAGGGCTCAAAACATATCATTAAAATATTGGACCAAGCTATGTTGTCTGAACAAAACACATTTTACTTTGATTGCTTTGGAGGTAGCCTGTTCAGGTTTTCAGGGAAGACACTCTAACCACCAACCTATTTTCTTTTTGTTATCCTAGGCCCTAGGGGACTGAGATGATCAATGAGTTGTTGGAGGACACCTAGCTCATTTATGGTGACTTCAACATGGTGGAGATGTAAGATGACAAGGAAGCATTGTTGCCTGTTTGGCTGCCTCATGGTGAAAAAAATGCATGGAATGCTCTAAAAGCTAGGCTAGGGTTGTATAGTTCTAACAATTATAGACATGGAGATTATGTAGGGTTATGGTTGACCCGGTCCATTTAGAAAGTCTCGAAACATATCATTAAATACTGGCCCAAGCTATGCTGTCTTGACTCTGAACAAAACACATTTTACTTTAATTGCTCTAGAGGTAACCTGTTCAGATGTTGGGGGAAGCCAMTCTCTCTAACCASCAGCCTATTTTCTTTTTGTTCTCCTAGGGGACTGAAAACACAAAGAAAGKCCAACAGACATTATTGTCATTGAGTATGAAAATGTTTGTATTTTGTATAGGGCAAAATACAATTAATAATGCCTAGGCTAGGCTAAGAAGGTATAGAAACCTCATGGGCACTACATTAATACCAGAAGCTTGACAAAAGACTTCTTCAACTTCACCYTTTCTGAGAAATCTCATGTAATTGAAATTGTGTCYCGTAGTCCCTAGATATTTCTTGTCCTATATGGGTCGAGTTCCTCAAGCTACCCATGAAGCGTTAGCTGTTCCTAGAGGTAATTCAACACCCATTGGTGGGTTTATCTATCACAAACCATAGCATTATTTTACTCTAGACCCCAGAAGATGGTCAACTCAYATTCAATCTATCCAAGGATCTGAAGGAGTATGTCCTCATCTGAGTAGGGGGMGTAATGATGAAGAAACCTATCAGATACGTCCATCTGTCAAATAATTGTTTTCGGTGTTAAAGTCCAAACCATGAAATATAGGCCTGTCCTTTGATGATCCACTAAAACTTGGGACTATTTTCAAAACCAGATTCCAAACCACTTAGGTCTAGACCCAAACAAGCCCTCAAGCCAACAACAACACTAAAGGTGATTGGGTTCAACTTTCAAGTAGTTCATAGGAAACAAATCAGTGGTTGCTCTGAAAGTGCAAGCCCCCAAAGTGGCCACAACAAGGGAGTCGAGCATGAATAAACCACCAACCTCTACTGCCAAGAAGGAAACAATGCATCTTTACCAAGCCTCCACTTCTCAAGGGGGGAGGCAAGAAGGGGCATTCCCCACCTCCTTTGTTAAACTCTCAGTCAATTGAAAGGCCAAAAGATTTCCAATATAAGCCTAAGGTCCATACCATTGACCAATGGTTGTTTGCTGCTCTAAAATCCCCAAACATCAAAACCACGTGATGTCTTAGTTACATTTGGGAAGAAAGTGATTGGAGAAGATATGGACTTCATTCCCACCAATTCTCAAAAAATATTCCTTCATGGAATGTCAAGGGATTAGCAAACCCTCAAAAAAAACATATGGTCCAAGAAATTAGGACTATTTCTTAAAGAATATTCCTTCATGGAATGTTAGGGGATTAGCAAACCCTCAAAGAAAACATATGGTCCAAGAAATTAGGACTATGTTTAAAGACCATAATGAAGTTTGGTCAAATCATCAGTAATTCCATGCAAGGAGAAATAACGTTCCATTTGAGTGACCCAGACTGTGGGATCTGAGCCATCAAATTTGTTCACCTCAACTCTGGGAAGACGGGGGTAACAATGAAGGGAGTCGTAATGAAAGGCCATATTATGGAAAGAGTCCTCACCTTCATAGTGTGAAGGTTATTCAGAGGAAGGAGAGCCATGGGACTGTTTTAACCATTGGTTGAGAACGGTGGTGAGGGAGGCCAATTCACCCATAACTGTTGCAAATTCGCCCATAACGTTGGCCTCGAAGGTTGCCAATTTGGAATTGGTGGAACCAATTTCCGAAGTCACTCTCTAGATGTTCTCCCGGTGCTATTTCGATTCTTCTTGCAGGTGGTGGCCATTTAAGAATGAGGGGGACCAGGGAGGGGAAGTGGGTCCACGGAAAATAGACGAAGAAATGATATATGACGATGATCAGGGTGAAAAGAGGAATGCAATGGGATAGGTGTCAAATAAGGGTGTCGAGAAGGGTGGGTGGGACCACAGAAAAAAAAGGCTTATAAGTGATAACTACCACAACGATCAAGGCGAAAAGGGGAGTCTAATGGGATGAGTCGCAAATAAAAGTGTTGGGAAGGAGGTCGGGTCCACGAAAAAAACAATCTTAAAAATGATAAGTACCACTATGATCAGGGGGAAGAGAGGAATCCAATGGGATAAGTCCCAAATAAGGGTGTCAGCGAGACCTTATACTCTGACTTGAATAATACTGCAGTGTTGAAATGCCCAAATTCTTAATAGAAAAAAAGGCGTTGTCTAACCGTTCTACGAAATGGTTTTTTCGCCGAAATCCGACAATATAAATTTGCACAAAATCACTATTTTTTGTTGTTTAAAATCCATTTCTCAATGCAGAAATGGATTCAGCTTGCTGAAAAACCCATGAAACACTCGGATTATACAAAAATAATCACTCAAATATGCGGATCTAACAATTACTCGTCGGATTTTGGATAAATGTATCCGAAAAATATTGCCAGAAAAAAGTCATTTCGTAGAACGTTTAGACTACTGTGAAAAAAACTGGGTAGTAATTTCGCAACCAGAATGTAGAAGGCAAGGTTGCGCGGCCAAAATATCATTTATGTTCCTTGTCTGGTATGTTCCCCCCAGGTTAGGGTTTGCAGGGTGCCTATGGACAAGGGTTTTCCATGTGCTATAGCTCTCTGATATACGTGCGGGGTCGAACAGTAGTACTCGGACCAATATCTTGGGGCACCAACTAAGGAGGCTCAACTATACCCCTAGTCGTAATACCCAATTACCCAGGTACTAGAGAGTATCTTCTCGAGTGTTGTTCTCGGTGGCACTATAGCAGTCAAGCGGTCGATCAGTTGATCTAGGGATGGTTTCAAGAGACCCCAAGGAACTCCTAATATACCTATCACTACGTGGGAATGATGGTCGTATAAAAATTCTTTCTGATGAGGTACTACTCGAGGGGTACCAACAGGGGTTACAGAGGTTTCCAACAAGGGCGAAACTTTGGTTTCTAGACAACCCCGTGAAACTGTCTGTATCGCCTACGTGTAGACTTCCCCACCGTAGTTTGACTCACTGAACGACAGATCTTTGTGCTTTAAACACCCCAACAATACACGTCTCTACCCTGGAAAAAAAATTACTCACAATTCCTGCCAAGGAAAGTGCTTTGAAACCACTTGTAAGGTACCAAATGTAATACAATATGCATAAACAGGAATATTCAGCAGATATCAAAGGAACAACAAAATATTGAGAAGAGCAACACCAGAAATAATACAATTATTCAAAGAAAGCAATGTTCACTTGCCTCTTCGAGGGGGCAACCTTCAGCAAAGCAAAGCTCTATTACAATAATTCTCCAAACAAAGACTTCTCATGCCTCCTATTCTTATTTATACTAATTGTATCTTCTAAAGAACATTCTAGAGGAAGATCTTTCTAGAAGCAAAAGCTTCTAATAGGTCTTCTTACATTGACTTGTTCACATTTATTAAATAGGACTTATTAACTAATGTTGGCCTTTATTACATGGAAAATATATTATTCTACCTACGTGAGGGGTTAAGGAGGTTAGCCCCTTAACACAAACCATCAACATTTTCTTGGCATGGTAAACAAAGTTTTTTTTCTATAGTAATATTTTGGGGGCCCACTAATTAAGCACATTGGATGATCAAACAATGGGCATTATTAATTTGTGGATGGACCGATTGTTTCATTAGTTGCTATAGAAGTGTTTCACCTTATTGACTACATGTACCTCTCAGAGTACATCAATGGCACTGTGCCAAATACATTGGTAATTGCTACCTCTCTCAGAGTACATCGATAGCATTGTGCCAAATACAACGGTAATTGCTACCTTGGAAACCCGGAGCTACAACGGCTAAATATATATATCCCAATTTAAAGAAGAGGCACAGTCTCCCTTTGTAAAGAAGTTTAGGACCATTATACACCTTGGTGAGGTTAACAGAATCAGGGAATTGCCACAAAATAACAAAAAATGTCGATATACAATCTTTATTTTCACTGAAGTAGAATCCACCTGCAGAGCAACAATGTAATAGTGAAAATTAGAGAAAGTAATTTTCTTCCACAATTGGTATCCGTGTTGACGAAAGGAACAGGCCATAAACCCACCGTTTTCGGATCATCTGGTATTAGAGCACATTCTGAAGACTTGGAGAACACTTGTATGGTAAACAATCGCACTGAGTACCAAAACAGTGGACAAGCAATGCTGCCAGGCCTACATAAAATCAAATGAATATCAATAGCAGGGAGTTCTCATGAAGAACATGACAAGGAAGACCCAAAGGTCAAACTTGTTTGGCTAGAGCAGAGTATTGCTACATTGATAGAATCAATGACACAACTATTGGTAAAGAAAGATAGGGAAGCAAACTCAATTGATACTGAGCATGAAGAAGATAAGTCGCACCGAGAAGAACCCATGTACAATAATTTGGGTAAAAACCATTCATCTTATTATATTCCTTTCAAAGTTGACAGGAAACTTGAAATACCCATGTATGATAGACAAATTAATGTTGAAGTCTTGAAAAGCTAGTTGAAACAAATGGAAGTTTACTTCAGTCTTTATCAAATCCAAGAAACACACCAGATTTCCTTTGCCCGTTTGAAGATGACCAGACACGCTCAAAATCAGATGAGTTATGTGGATGCAATGAGAATGGGCAAGAAACCCATGGTTACGAAATTGGAGGACTTCAAGGCATTGTTGAAGTCACAATTTTATCCCATAGGCTACAAAGAGGAGAAACTCATGAAGTGGTAATACCTTTGGCAAGAACAGGGACAAGGAGTGCAAGAATACACTTCAAAGTTAAGGAAGCAGGCCATCAAGTTGGGTATCTCTTTGCAAGAGCCAGGAGTGGTGGTGAAGTACCTTGGAGGACTTTCTAGCCATATTCGAAGACAATTGCAGCTTCATGGTGTGAAAAGCATAGACGAGGCGAGCAAGAAGGCTCTTTACATTGAGTTGGACTCTAAGAAGGGGCAATAGCATATAAGAAGAAACTAGTAAGAGAAGAGACAAGAAGATGGTAACCACAACCGAAAAAAGGAAGGATCCTAATAAGCATTGCAAACATTGTGATGTGGACAGGCACACAGAAGAGAAGTGTTGAAAACTTCATCTGGAATTGCATCCAAAGTGGCTAAAGTCCAAGGGGAAGACAAAGGTAGCAAAGGAAGTGGAAAAAAGTACCTCTGATCTAGACGAAGCCATAGTTTGCAACAACCAAAGGCAAGAGGAGATAAACAAGCACTATTTCAAATCAAAGTTCGGGTGAAGAACAGTAAGGTAAACGTTTTGTTTGACAATGGTTCTCAATGTAATCTAGTTTACGAAATATTAGTTGATGAACTTGGTCTAGAAACTTATGATCTAGTGAAGCGAAGTTCACTAGTATGGTTGCAAGTGAAAATTATTATGAGAATCACTCAGAGATGTAAAATCAAGTTTGCCATTAGTGCCAACTATGTTGATGAAGTAGAATATGAAGTTGCACCATTAGATGCCTATGGATTGATGTTTGGTAGCTC
The DNA here is from genome assembly GCA_032191745.1 of Picea mariana. Taxonomy (NCBI): domain Eukaryota; kingdom Viridiplantae; phylum Streptophyta; class Pinopsida; order Pinales; family Pinaceae; genus Picea; species Picea mariana. The sequence continues at coordinate 20,385 of JASDQU011247400.1, forward strand.
GTACCTATGGGAAAGGGATGCTACCTTCTACAAGAGAGAAAACAAGTACTGCTTGGTCAAGGGTCGTTGTTGAAATATTGTAATGAGGACARGTGTCTTGGCTAAGGCAAGGTGTCATGCAAGCCAAAGACACATGGGCTAATATATCTCCAAGTCATTTAAATTTTTCCTAAGTCTAACTTAGGGAAATGTTGMTTATTACTTATTATTAGTTAATTCTCTGTTAGAAGCTTCTTTGATCTTATCCGAGAAGTCAAAGTGAATTTCATATTAAATCATAGCCATTGACTTGTCAAGATGGGGATTTAATCTCCACCGTACAATCACTCAGCTGGAGGTTTATAAGCAGAGGGGGTTGCTTGAGGAGATCATTGAGTTAGTGAGTGACACCAAGAGGGTTTCAGCTGCAGATCAAAAGTGAGGGTTCGTTCTTGTAGGAGATCAAGTGCCTAAAGGAAGATCGGAAAGCTTCTTACCTTCATCTCTAAGCAGATCCATGTGATAGAGTGTGAGATGGGTAGATTTTTTGTTGTGATCAGGTCGTGAGGGCTGTGACAAGTGCAGGGGCTGAGTGACAGGTGTTGAGGCAGAATTTTAGGGCAAAGTTGAAGCCGCAACAAGGGACGAAAGCTGGACTGACCCAATTGTACCTCCAGTAGCAGAACAAGGCCACTCATGGGAGGACCATGAGGCTCTGTTGTACCAGCAGTCGTACCACACGCAGGAAGATGGCCCATATAGGTCATAAGCTTGAGGACATAGATCTGAATCGAGTTTTTTTTGTGGAGGAAAAGTGCCAAGTTTGGCACACATATTTGTTTGTAATCATTTTATGATCTGTTGAAGTTGATATAATAAAACCCTCATTGTTGGTTTTCTCTGGAGTTGGGGTTTCCAGGGCATCTCTGGTGTCTATTTTATTGTGTGTTTGGTTTCTATTAATTCCACTGTGCTTTGCAAAGTTATTATAACTAAATTATATTTTTGTTATAGATCAGATTTAGAATTTGTTGTTGTTCTTCAGATATGGGTATAAAAACCTATTGAAATGGAAATTAAGTTTGTTGAGTTTTAAGGGAAAATAACATGGTATCAGAGCTTTTCCTCTGAGAAGGAAGCCAAGGGTTTGCACAGGAAATTACAGCTAGCAGTATTCTTTAGATCTAGGAGGTTGTGACAGAAGGGTTTTGCAAAAATGTCTATTTCAGGTATCAAATTTGAGGACAGGTTGGATGGGGCATCTAACTTTGGCATTTGGAAGGAGCGTATATTGTTGTCATTGGAGGAGTATGGGCTCAAGGAATTTGCAGAGAAAACTATTGTTGTTCCAGCTGATGTACAGCAAGCAGAAGCTCACAAAAAGAATGATGCCAAGGCAAGACGTATCATTCTGGATGGGGTCAAGGACCATATAGTCCCTCACCTTTCAGGATTGGATACAACTAGGAAGATGTGGGAAGCCATCGTTAAACTATACAAGAATTCAAATTTAAACAGAAAAATGGTTTTGAAGGAAAAACCCAGAAATACCAAGATGGGTAAGGGAGAAAGTGTGTCCTCCTACCTCACCAAACTAAGACAAGTAAAAGATGAATTGGTAGTTGTTGGAGAAAAAGTGGATGGCACTAAACTTGTGAGGATAGCCTTGAATGGCTTCTCCAAGTCATGGGATATCTTTGTGAGAGGCATTGTTGCCAAGGAACACAATCTGGATTGGGATCAATTGTGGGATGATTTCATACAAGAAGAATCGAGGCTAGCATCTCTCAGTGGTGGCAGTAGTCATCAAAAGGGTGAGGAAGAAGAGAACATTGCTCTTGCAGGAAAGGGCAAAGCAAAATCCAAGAAAGGCTCAGGTAGTGGGAAGACCTCCAAGGGTGAGAAGAAACGTGACATGATCAAAGTCAAGTGCTTTGTTTGTCACAAAACAGGTCATTATGACGGTCAATGTCCCAACAAAAAGAAGGATAACAAGAAGACTTAGACAACAACTTCAGCGGACAATAATGAAGTTTCTTCCAGGTTTGATGAGGATTTCTCACTCATCTCTTGCCTCTCTAGCTCATGCACACATGACACGGGTGTGGCATATTGATAGTGATGCGTCATATCATATGACAGTAGTTAGAAAATACTTCTCCAGTTTCAGAGAGGAGGAGATGACCTTTGATATACAGATGGGAAATAAGTCCAAATGTACTCCAGTGGGACGAGGGACTCTTACCTTTCAGAGGGAGACAGGCAAGACATTTATCTTTACAAATGTGTTGTACATACCAGGGATGACCAAGAACTTGATATCAATTTCGGCGCTTTAGGACAAGGGGTATGATGTGTCTTTCACAGGACCGAAAGTGTACATTCAGCCCAGGGGGTCGAAGCAGGCCAAGATGATAGGGATCAGGTCACGCAAGTTATATAGGTTGCAGTTTGAGTCACCTCAGGCGTTGATCAGCAACACTAAGGATATGGGAGAATTATGGCATAGAAGGATGGCTCACTTACACTATGGGGCACTTAACATCCTCAAGGAGATAGTGATTGGCCTTCCAGAATTGAGCATCGAGCACAATGACATGTGTAAAGGGTGTACCTTAGGAAAGTATGCTAAAACAACTTTTCCAAGTAGTGACATTAGATCGAAGGGTGTATTTGATTTAGTGCACTGAGATGTATGCGGGCCTATGTCTTCAGCATCCTTGACAAGGTGTGAGTATTTTGTCACATTCATAGATGATTTCTCTAGGAAAACTTAGATCTACTCAAGTGTGGAAGCATGCCATGCTTGAGGAATACAGTTCTATTGTAAAGAACATTGTGACGAGGCCAAAGGGCAAATCAGTGGTCTCTTCCAAATGGATCTATAAGATCAAACATGCAGTCGATGGGAGTATGGAAAAATTCAAAGAAAGATTTGTAGCCAGAAGCTTCTCTCAGAAAGAAGGAATTGCCTACGAAGAGACTTCTGCCCCTGTAGCCAGGTATATCTCCATTCGAGTTGTTATTGCATTAGCTTCAGTACTTGGTTGGAAATTACATCAGATGGGTGTAAAAACAACATTCTTGAATGGAAAGATTGAACAGGAGGTCTTTGTGGAACAACCAGATGGTTTTGTACTGCATAACAAAGACACGCATGTATGCAAGATAAGGAAGGCCTTGTATGGTCTTAAGTAGGCTCCCAGAGTTTGGTATGGCAGAATTGATGGCTTTCTTAAAAGCCTGGGTTTTCAAAAAAGTGATGTTGATGCGAATCTGTACTTCAAGGTAACAAGGAACCAGCCAGTTATACTAATCCTGTATGTTGATGATCTCTTGCTGACAGGAGATGAAGGACTAATAGCCTGGTGTAAGAGGGAGCTAATCCCAGAATTTGAGATGAAAGACTGAGGCTTGATGCATTACTTCCTAGGATTGGAAGTGTGGCAAAGACGGGGCGAGATATTTCTGGCACAAGGTAAATACATAGTGGATGTGTTAAAGAGGTTTGGTATGATGGATTGTAAATCCATGTCTACTTCGATGATTACCAACCTGAGGAAGCTGCATGATTTTGATACAAGCTCAGATTTGGTGGATCCCACCATGTATAGGCAGTTGATTGGATCATTGATGTATATGATTCATACGAGGCCAAATATATGCTATGCAGTGATTGCAATGAGTCAGTTCATGGCTGAACCGAGACAAAGACATTGGGTGGCAGCAAAGCACATCTTACCTATGGTCTGAGATATACATCCAGTGGTGGTTTGTTTATGCATGGGTATGCAGATGCGGACTGGGTAGGAAGCCTAGTGGACCGGAAAAGCACGTCCAGATACTGATTCAGTTTAGGATCCGCTATGATCTCATGGTCAAGCAGGAAATAGGGATCCATTACACAGAGTACAGCAGAGGCTGAGTACATTGCAGCAAGTGATGCTAGCAAGGAAGCACTATGGCTCAGAAAATTGGTTTTTGGGTTGTTTGATGACAAGCTAGAGGCTACGGTGGTTCACTGTGATAATCAAATTTGCATAAAACTGACAGAGAACCCAGTGTTTCACAACGGGTCAAAGCATATTGACATGAAATACCATTTCATCAGAGACATGGTCTAGAGAAAAACTATAAAGCTACAATATATAGCCACGAGAGAGCAGGTAGCTRATATCCTGACCAAGCCATTGCCATTGAGACAGTTTGTGCAGCTGAGAGGCAAGCTTGGTATGGCTGAGAATGACTCCCTCACTGAGAGGGAGTGTTAAATTTGGCAGCATCGGCAGTCATTCTCCAATGAGAGGCCATGTGGGCCACCCTGAGGCTAGCCAAGGAGATTTAGAGAATCAACCAGTATTGTGAGTTATTGACAAAAGCCAGGGGGAACGTACAACCTCTGTGAGTCAAACCAAAAGTTAGGACGAACGAGATGCTATATGATCTTGTGAGTCTAGCCAAGGCAAAGGAAGAAGTCTTGTAATTCTAAGACAAAAGTCAAGATGTAAGTTTAATGCAAAAGTCAGGGGGACCGTACAACCTCTGTGAATAGACAAACTAGTGCAAAAGTCAGGGGGAACGTACAACCTCTGTGAGCATAGACACACTGGTGCAAAAGTCAGGGGGGAACATACAACCTCTGTGAGCCTAGTCAAGCCTTGTGAGCCATGAGCAAAAGTCAAGGCATCTAGCAAAAGTTAGGTTGAATGTACAATTCCTATGAGCTAGAGACAAACAATCTTCCTTATGCAAATAATGTAAATGTAATGATCTAGTGCATTGGCACGTGTAACTTTATCCACCATGAAAAGAAATTCGAATTGCCTAACTCAGTTGTATAAGTCGACTTGCATGTTTAGTCTGAGTTGTCAAACTCAAGTTGTATGTCTAGTCAAAGTCAAGTTGAAAAGTTTTGTCGCATGTTGCATGTTGCATGCATGTCTAGTTGCATGTTGAGTTGCATGTAAGCATGTCTAGGTTGCATGCCAAGTTGCATGTTGAGGTGGCATGCAATAGCCAAGTAGAGTCAAGTCAAGTTTCTAATTCTAATTAAGTTGACATGCAAGCACCTTCTAATTAAAGCCCATTTTCCTCTCCTTTACACTCCTATATATTCAGAGCTCGACCCCCTCTTCCATATACTTGTTATGTAGCGCAAAGGTAAAGGAGACAGGGTTGTGAAGGACGTTAGGACTGCTGTGTATATCAGCAGTGAGACACAGAGTGCTCTAATGTGTATATCAGCAATGAAAGACAGTGTGTTGTACTGTGTGTATCAGCAGTAAGAGACAGCTTGTATTGCTGTACATATCAGCAATAAAGAACAGAGAACAGGGTTGTCCATATCAGCAATAAAAGTCAGCAAATAGAGCTGTTTATATCGGTGGTAAAAGTCAGTAAAGTCTTGTCGGTTGCTGGTCTAACAGTCAGGTATTTTCATGGTGGATTATTGTAATTGATCTTATATATTATTTGC
>JASDQU011247404.1:11993-22655 GCA_032191745.1 Picea mariana
TGGAGTCCCAATGTTACAATCTTCCATGTCCCCTTCATCTACTGTGATCTTTGGACTTCTGGTGACATCGTTGTTATCAAAAAGTTTCTCTAATGGTACTAGGCCTTTAGGGATAATGTTGCTCTTTAGATGCACAATATCTCTTCCAGCAATTTTATTGTCAAAGTATCCTTCTTTGGTGAAAACCGTTGCACCTACTTCATCGTCGCAATTTTCATCATCAATGCTTAAATTCTCGAACTCGTTTTCCATCCTGAGGAAGCTTTCTATCTGTTTATCATCTTCGAAAACTTGCCAGTGTTTCATTTTGTCTGGTATCACCGGTCTGTACTTGACTTCAACCTTGTATCTTTTTTCAGGGAATATCGGGACTTTGAACACCGTTATTGAAGTGGCCAGCGCATCTGCGACCTGATTTTGTTCCCGTGGAATTGTTAAAAGGTTTCATTCTGAAAATTTCTTGAGGAGTTCTAATACTAGATTTTTGTAAGCCCTCAATCTAGGGTGTTTGGCTTGGTAGATGCCTTTGATTTGATTTATGATGAGTTCAGAATCTCCGAGTACAACAATCCTTTTGGCACCCATCTCTTCCAAAACTTTAAATCCCAATATTAACGCCTCGTACTCGGCCATATTATTTGTACATTCAAAAACAAGCTTGTAAGAGCACAATTTTGCATCTCCCGTGGGATGATTTATCCACACGCCAGCCCCAACTCCTTCTCTTCACGCAACTCCGTCGAAGTTCATTTTCCATATTTGATCCTCTAGGTCACCCTGTTGTTCTGAAATTTCTTCCAACTGTTGCTCGGGTATACCTTTATCTTCCAGGATTATTTCTGTCTCTTCTGCTCTTGAACATATATCATTGAAGAAAATGGAAGACCCCAGCTCAGTGCTTACCGAGTATATAGGATGGTTGGTAGGTTGCGATTTTTTGTTGACCATATACTTCAGTAGAACTTCCCTATACAATATTTTGTCTTGACCAAAGACAGGAATAGTGGCATATGACATGTCCATCTGGAGGGTTCCTTTCAATTTTTCAGCCCATGACCTGGACAACAGCATGCTGAATTTCGGAGGGATATCAACAACCACTACGTCCATCACCATATTCTTCGTCGAGATTTGTGCTAGAGAAACGACCATGTCCTTTATCATGCCAAGGCATTTCACCTTCCTTGAATCAAAAGAGAACAGATCCTTGTAGGGTCTTGTGACTTCAAGGCCCAGTTGTTCCATGACCACTTTAGGCATCAGATTGTGAGATGCTCTGAAGTCCAACATAGCATTGTGTAAAGTCATGTCACGGATTTGTAAGCTGACATAAAAAGGAGAAAAATTCTTCATTTTCACCACTTTCTTCTACTCTTGGCCCAAATAAGATGGATGTATTATCATCTTGTATGTTTAGGGTATCAGAGGTTTGTCCCATTTAAGCATCTTGATGATCTGACTCATATATTCGCTATTTCTGATCAATTCATTAAAGGGTACCGAAATCTTGATCTTAGCCATCTCACTTTCGAATTCAAAAGAGGACGAAGTCTTTTCTACCTCTTTAGTGACAGCTTCTTTCCTTGTCAATATTATCTTCGATGGTTCCTCTTTCTTCTTACCCTTATCCATAGCCTCCTTTGTAGTGGATTCTTTCACAGGGGCATATTTTTTGGGCTGACTAGAAGAGGGCACGCTACTCTGAGCATATTTGGCGGGGTTTGCCTTTGGGAGATGATGCAGGAGAATCGACAACTCATCAAGTGAGCCAGAGCAGAAGCGGAGAACAACTGGACAGCGCCAGCACAAATTTTGAAAACACCTTGATATTATTGCACCAAACATTAATGTGTGGATTTAATGAAGCGCACTTTGTATATTGTAATGGACCTTGAGTGGATAGCTCTCGTACTTAGGTAGATAAGTCATTTAATAGATTTAATGCTGGTAGATAGGATTTTTAATTCTAGATTTGATAGCATAGAGTCCAAGTGGGAAACGGAATATAGACACCCTCATTGTACGTTGTATTATTATTCTGGATCATCAAGAGAATTCAGAAAAAGGAGAGAAAGAAGAGAATTGTATGAAGAACACCCATGTACAGACATTGAATTAATAGAAAGAGCTTGATCCAATTCCATGGTTTGTGTCATTCTCTGTGTATTTATGATGTTGTGCTCATGAATGTTTGCTTTCTTCTATACACTTGCTTTTATATGCTGTGTATGTGATTTCATGGTTGAATTGAAGTCTGAGAGGATGAGAGAATGAGGTTCAATTGTTTCTCTAAGTGAGGCAGAAGATTCCTACAAGGAGTGCAGTCGAATAGTCCGCAAGGAGTGCGTTGATAGAAGGGTTTTCTTAGAGGTAGCTTTTGTTCTCATTTCTTTGAGAGTGCAGATAGGCATAGTGCCATGCAAGGAGTGCACAGGCCAAGCGAAGTCTCATAGTTGCGATTCTGAGCAAAACATTGAAAGACTACTGCTGCAGGAGTGCGCAGGGTTGAAAGACTTCAACACTTAGACAAGGTTGAAGATTTGTCGCAAGGAGTGCATACAAAGTTCTTCTAAGGATTTGGGGATTTCAAAGTTCAGCTCAGGAGGAGTAGGCCTTCAAACTTATCGAAGGATAAGTGTAAGAAAGCTGCAGTTGAACGTTCGGGAAAAGCGTCGTAGGTTGGAGAGTAAACGAGTCTCGTGGAGAGACATTTCCTATTTCGCAAAATCCTCGAGGGGAGAATGGATGGACAAAATCTTCAAAAGAGGTTTCATGAGGCTCCGAGAACCGTTGGATTCCCCAGAGGCATACGGTAGTTACAGTGTGGATGTGGAGAGGATTCAAAGCTCAGGAGGGGCAGCACCGTTGATCCAAGTCGGTCAGGGCCATTGGATTGGTCACGAGATCGCCTATCGGGACCTCGTGAGGAAAGTGTCCTAAAAATTGATAAGGGGAGTCGCGAGAATGCGAGGAGGTGAGATCTTGACTACTCCGAGGATAGCATGGGTCTGCAGGAGTTGGAGTAGACAGGTAGCACCTCGCACCTCGGGAGCTCGTAAGAGTAAGGGTCGAGAAATTGGGCCAAAGGACGCAAGGTCATGAGGTAGTGAAGGGCGAGAGGCCAGGAGTAGCCCATCTGAGAAGGACAGGTGGAGGCGATTTGAGGATCTCGGGAACTCGAAAGCTCACGGGGTGAGATCCCAACCATTGGGTACTTCGAGTCACAAGGGAGCGAGGTCATGATTTTTGGCACCTTGGACCTCAGGAGTTGACGAGAAGCTATTCAAACTCGCAAGTAGTGAAGTCGCGAGGAAGCGAGGTCGCGATAGCATGAAAAGTCTCGAGAGAAGTGACGGGTGTGGACGATTCAAGTCACATGTGCGCCGTGGAGTTTTGGTACCTCGGGCATCGAAGAACCAATAGGTTGGTATCGTGAGTAGAGAGGGCGCGAGTAGTGGAATCCCTCAAGGAAAATTTAGCGAGTTGACTGATCCCTAGGTCTCGGGGATCCGAGAATCCAGCATATAACCTCTGGAATCATGGAGTCGTGAGTTCCGATCCTCCAAGGAGTTAAGGAAGGGGATCGCGAGACAAGAGAATCTGTGGGTAGGAAAATTCCCGATAGGGAATTAGGAGAACCTTTGAGTTCTTCAGGCTGAGAAGAGAGGAAGGTCCTGTGGGAGTGATTGTCCTCCGAGGAGTGCAGTTGCGTTAGGAGATTACATTTCGGAGGATTTTGAGGCACCCTTTGATTTTAGATATTGTATTGCCTTTGGAATTGCATGATGGCATTTTGCAATCCAGTCTCATAATCTTCTTTTCCTATTGATATCCTTTCCTCCTCATCTTGCAAGAATATTTCACTAGCATCCATGAACTGGTCATGTTCTTCTTTGGTCAAAAACACCTCAGTTTCTTTGTCATCACAGAAATTCACATTATCTTCAAAATATCCATCGTAATCTTCATCTATATAATTATTCTGAAAAGGGTGTCTTACTTGTTGTTCTCCCTGATTTCCTTGATTTGTTTGCTCTTCTTGAGCCGCCTGATTACCCTGATTCCTCTGCTCTCTTTGTCTGATCTGTGGACCAACGGGTCTCCTAGGATTTCTAGGTGGACCATCGGCATGTTCCCTAGGGTTGGGTCTATTTCCCAATGCCATTTTTTCCATCATCCTTTCCATGTTTCTCATCATCGCTTCGAATCTTTCTTCTAACGTTTATGATGTGGAAGTTTGTACCTTATCCTGATTTTTTCCCATGTTTCTGTCAGAACTAGCTTTCATTTTTCCTGAAGCCATAAGGTTTACTTCAAATTCAATGGAATCTGTCACCATATCGTCTAGCATGGCAGATCTTCATTCCCTCAATAATAAATCAAAATCACTTTCGAAGGAATCAACATATCTGAGCTGAGTAGCTTTGGGTGGGGGTTTTACTTCGTCAGGAATCGCATTATATACCTTCATGAATCTAGTCAAAAACTCCTGCACTATTTCATCAAGTGACCTCTTCATATTGTTGTAGTGCGTCGACAACTGAAGGGGGTTTTTCTTATCCCCCCATCTGGCAAGGAAGAGTGTCTCAAAAGTTGCAAAATATGTGATACTTCCTAGTGCAAGGGCTCTAAACCATTTTCTTACATCTCCTACGAGGCTTTGCATAAAAAACCTCATTTTTACATCTGCGTAATCCACCTCCTCTAAGTCTATGAAATCATTAAACCAGTCTAGGTGTTTTTGGGTTGATACGTCACCTTCAATATCATATAGCTTAATCCTCAGGTTGTACTCCTGGGGTAAGTCATGCAATAGAGCAGGCAGTATGAGAGGGGAAAATTTGGCTTCCATAGTTGTTTTGAGGGGTTGGAGAGGCTGTTGGTTTCGAACAGGAGTCACTACAGGTTTGACGGAGGTGGCTAGGATCGAATCTTGGAATATTTTTTCATCAAATAGGGTCTTGTCTAAGCGGGATTCAGACCTAGTTTTGAACAGGGAGTGTTCGAATTTTAGATCAAACTCAAGATCTTTGATACTAATAAATCAGTCCCTAGGTAAGGATGAATATCAATCTAGACATAACATAGGGGTTACTGTATTTTATTTTTTTCTTTGGCCAAGATTTTTAGGGCTAGAGACAGGGATTGCAGGCTCTGGGTCTGGATTTCCCCTCGTGTGGATTTTCTTAGGAGCCAAGGTTTCTATCTCACACAGTGTATTAGAACAGGTCTCTAAGTAAGGGAGTCACCAGGGTAACGATAATATTCATCCAATAAGGTGTTTGGTCCACTGTCACCCTTAGGGATCAAACTAAAGATTTAAGTTGTTTTCCCAGGGAAAAAATTTCAATTTCGTCCCCGACAACAACACCAGAATGTTATCACTCTGTAAATTCCGTCTGGATGAATAAACAAATGACAGAGGTAACTATTTCAACCAGCATTAGAGCTGAGGCACTAGCCTTCTCAACTCAGAGAGGGCTCTCTCATGTCACTTGATATATCAATGGAAATCGGTGGCTAGATTTGGTTTGTTTAGGAGATTTTTAGTAAGGTTGTTGGAAAAGAAGGGGGGAACACTATGGGCTATGGGGTCAAGATTCTGAAAGTGAACAAAAACAATGTATTAAGATGATAGAAATCTCTATAGGACAAAGGCTAAATAAGGCGATGAATCTGAATTATTCTTGAAATAAAAAGATGTGTAGGAAGATAAAGAAGACAAATAACAACACGAGAGCATTGCTGAAATGAATTTTGAATAAGTTAAGAAGACAATAACATAGTTTAAATTGCTCAAGCCAAGAGTGTCACAAGACAAATTTTGGGCCTTTAAACTATCCATTTTAAACAGAAGAAAATGTAAATGAAATGACAGGCTACAGGAAATACATACGATGAAAGGAAACAAAGCTCATATCACCACCTGTTAGAATCTTTTCATAGAGACTTCAAAATCTTCTGCATTTGTATTCAATTCAGATTCAAAAAATTTACAATTATAGTTTGATACAACCAAAAGGTTCTCTTGCACTTCTGCCAACATTAACTCATTCAAGTATCTTAGTACTTATACGATTTGATAAAAAATAACTGAAACTGAAATGTTTCAGCTTCTGTAATAGTTTCGGATGTCAATTTCGGTATACGAAATGACTTACAATCATTAGCAAAAAGAAACATTTCAACATCATGAATAGTCTCTCTGACCACCTGGATTCTTCCACAACATCTGTTCTACCTTATACTTTTGTCGGATCTGCAAGATTGGTGATAGCTAGAGATCATCTGCTGGTTTTGGGGACGTGGCATTTTGTCTTACCCAATCGCACAAGTTCTTTCCATTGTGCATCAGAGGCGATCTAGTAATCCATCATTTCTTTAATCAAAATTTCCCGATCAATACATGTTGCATAGGACATGACTGGTACGCTGACTTTCACTGTTTTGAACTTGTTCAGAATTTCAAAATCGGTAGCTAGATGTTCTACCAAGCTAGGGCCTTTCAGACTTTCTTCCAAATCTTCAAACTTGGAATGGTCCATCCTGCATTCCATGGGAAGAGTGTGATAATATTCCTGCTTGTATAATGAACCTTTACCATCCCAAAATGAGGGGAAGCCTTTAGAAAACAATTGTTCAAAGGCGTCTTTAAACTCCTGTATGCTATGGTCCATTTGCATAGCTTTGTTCTAGACCGATCTGAGAAGGTTTTGTTTGGCAATGATTCTCCTGAATGAAATGATTAAAGAAGTCATGTCTTTCACACCAATGGTCTGAAGATCAACAATTGTTATAGCATTTAGTAAGTCGATGGAATTTTGGGCCCATTACAAGGGATTCTTTGCTAACACTTCATTTACAACTGCGCATTTGTTCCAAGATGTAGCAACCATGTTGTCTTTGTCGTTGATAAAATTTAGATAACTTCTTAACTTAGCAACCTCCACAGCAATTGCGTCCCATATTACATGTTTGGCTCCCTGTAGTAGCGTTTTTCCCTTCAACCTGGTTTTTAGCTTGCTCACTCTTTCCTGCAGGTCTTAGTTCTCTCTATGGAGTTGAGCTAATTTCTCATCCTTCACCTTCATCTCTTGTTTCAATTGTTCTAAGTTTTCTTTGAGACCCTTGATCTCACCTGTTTTCAAACTTATCTGGAACATAGCTTGAACTAACCCCTCGACACTTGACCCAACCTCTACATTAGCAGGCATGATAATTTCCATATCTGATTTTGTGGCCCGCATTTGTGACCAACTTTCTTTCTCTTTCTCCAATTGTAACACTTTAGCCTTATAGTCCAGGGCCTCTTGTCTGAAGGTTTCCTTTTCCTGCTCCAAAGCAGTTAACTCTGTTGTATGTGGATGGCCCATAGGTGACATTTTCAATCTTTTCTTCAAAATTTGGATCATCTTGTCCTTTTCGTCAAGAGAGGCTTTCGCCCCCTGTGGACCTTCAGACTATAATCTCTTTACCTGCATCATCCAAACTTTGTTGGACACCTTTTTCTTGTTTCAGTTGACCATCTAGCTTCAATACATGTCTTGTCAACCTTGCGACCTTCAAAGCTAAGTTTAGGTAATCAACATACAACATATCACTGACATTTATGTGGAATTTTACTTTGTTAGGTGCGTCGATGTTCTCATAGTGTACCTTGAACTCAGATACCTTATCATTGTCGGCCACTGTAATGTTTAATTTCTTTTTCTTGTCATCTCCGACTAGGAATAGGTGAGATTTACACTGATATGTCCCTTCTACTTCAGGCAAAAGCTCCTTTATCTCACTATTTTCCATACTCCTTTCTGATGGAATACTGATGTAGCAAGTCTTCCTTAGATTTATAAACCATCCCAAGAGTCTAGCCAAATACGTGTTTTCTGTTGTTGAAAACCTTCATGCTGCCTTCGTTGTGTGGTTTGTTCTCAAGGTTGATTTCTTTGTTCTGGACCGCAATCTCTACTATCTCCATGCATGTCCTTTCTTTCTGTTCTTCCTCCTCCAAGTCAATAATTGGGGAGGGTGATGTGACTCTCATCTTCTTGAGGGTGTCTTATTGGCTACTAGCCCCTAGGGCTTCTAAACTACTTCTCTTATTCAAGATGGTCATTTTAGGATCTTTGATAATCAACCTGGGTGAGGGTTTTTGTGCTAAGATTTACTGTAAAGTGAGCTCTGTATGTTTTTCTTCATCATGCAGCATGATGACCTCCATTTCTATGCAAGTCTATAGATTGGCCAATTTATCCAGTTCTTCAACGTTCTCATGTTCATAAGGGCCTTGTCTTCTTGCCAATATCCTCTTTGATATAATCTGATGTGGATCATATCTTCTTCCTTACAACTGTGTGAACCCAAATTCATTTAGTTTGGATTGAACTTGAGGCAAACAAGACTTGCTCTTCACCACAAAAGGACCTACCACGAATGAGAATTTCAAATTAGAATCCTTTTGAGCCTTGAGGAAATGGTCAGTCTCTGAGATGACCCTTTGTCTTATAAATTCCAAAGCAAATATCATGGGAGTCAGAAAAACCAGTAAAAGGTGAGGTCCTTCTTGGMATCTRTATACCCAAATCGCGGTGGACTGAGTGAAAAACATCCAGTCTSCCATCATATTCTCCAGAATCRGCTACAAYGAACTYTTCATTTCTTCTAGGACTCTTGGAAGATATGAACAAAAAATGAGACTGTATATTCTAKACATGATCTTGTTGATGAAGATGAGCATGGTGATCTTTTTACACTCGGTTGAAACAAATGTATCCTCAGGAAGCTCGATGTTATTAGATCCCAGAAACATTCTCAACAAGTGAGAATAGTATCTGAAATGTCTTAAAGAGATGAAGTTAACCATTTGTTGATGTATGTTTTCTGCAACGAACTCATCAAAACTGACAYGGACTAACTGCCCAGACAGGAAGAAAAACAACAGGAAACCTAGCATAACCTCTACCACAAACTTGTCATTATCCAAACCTAGAATCTAACTCAGCATGGAACAATCCCACTGGACTTTGAAGATCATGATGCTTATACTGACAGGCAAGGAGGGACTCTCTGAATAGTGTTCAGGTTTGACTATGGTTTGTAGAAACAAGGTTTTTGCCTAAGGCAAGCATTCTCTATAAATCGTAATCATTTTCTGTTCCTCAAAGAGTTCTGACACTATAGGGGACACATTTGGTATATTTAGAGCATGTCGGAGCGATGAACCATCTATTTTACACAGGATTTCTGACCCTAATTTGTTTAAGATGACTCTTTCCTTTTGGGAATATTGTTCTGCACACCAGCTCACAAATTTAGGGAATGGGAAAATTGTTTCTACAACATAAGGGGCGAAAGAGGCTCGAGCCACCTCAAGAAAGGATATATGGGATTCAACATCATTCAACAAATTCATCTTAGACACAGAAACATGTGAGACTGTTGTCACTGTGTCGAAAATGTCAAAATCTCTGTCAATTAGGGCATCCTCCCTGGAGGAAATATCTGGTTCACTCACGGATAAAACAATAGGATTGGTAGTCATTGTGAAGAATACCTGATAATTGGTAAGAAAAATGGTTTGATTTGGTTCTGAATTTCGAAATTTGAATAAAATCTTTGCGCCAAATCTCTGAACGTTCGACTGCTTCGAATACCCATAGAATAATGCCCAGAGGTTCTTCCTTTTATAGGCATATATTACCATTGGAGCTTGGAGAAAAATGGTTTTTGATGAACCACCTTTAGCCCCGATGTGTCTCAGAGGATGTCACGTATCCATGATCTAAACCAGGGCAGTTTTCCCGGTCCCCCCTCTGTTGGCTAATCATCGTGCTACTTCAATCGCCGAAAGACACCTCAGTGGTCGATCTGGGTCGCTTCAATATCTATGGTCCCCGTCTTGCCTAGAAACTCTATCATCGGAGGTTGAGAAAAGGCGGTTTCGGTCAGATATCCCTCCTCTCTGATGTACTTCTAAGGGTGCCACACATCCTATAAAAAACCGTGACAGTTTTCTCTCGGCCCACCCTCGGCTGCTTAACTTTAGTGCTAGTTATCTCTCTGATATATGTCCTAGCCGTTGATCTAGGCTGCTTTTGGGATCGATGGTTTGTCGATATTTACCCTTTATATCTCTGCTATTTCATGCATACGCCGCCAGGTACATCCGATTCTTCCAAATTTCATAGCTCTGTGGCAATTTAATCTCCCATAGATTTCTTAAACTCAGACGCTATCTGGGAATTATATGGTGATAACACCATACATCATTATTTATAATGGAGTAGTATTCTTCTGTCATGGCATCCACCCATTCTTTCTTCTGAATGGATTCTTGAAATCAAGTAGGCTCCTTTTCTATGAGATCACACATCAGGGCCATATAACTGGAGAATGGATTAGGTTTCTTGCTTTCTCTCATGGTTCCCTCTGGGGAACCATACTTCTCTCCATATTGAATAAGTTCCCTTTCCCAAGATGGATTTCTCTTATGAGAGATCATCATGTGGGGAGGTTCTTGAGATTCTATCATATCATGATCTTTTGGAATCTCATCATCAGGGGTAACTGTAACTTCCTTCATGGGTTCTACAACTCTGGGAGTTATAGGTTCTTCTTCATATATGTCTTCAAGCTGACACTTCCATGATATTTTGAGTGTTGCAT
>JASDQU011247405.1:1646-15560 GCA_032191745.1 Picea mariana
CTACTTTATTACATGATTCCTTGATCACATGTATAGTCTAGGGTTTTGAATATATTAATGTCTTTGCTGTGATTGGTTTGTGTTGTTGTGATTGGGCGACGCAAGAGCATCGTAGCAGAGCGAGGAACAACAGAGATTAAGGAGAGCTTTTATAAAGTAAGTACATCATCCTTTTTCTCTTTTCCATTCAATACTTTAGATCTAGGGAAAGCGGTATATTCTGTCACGTTTTGTTCCAGATCCAGGTGGATCCGGGGAGATCAGTTTGTGTCCGCACTTACGGATTTATCCTTGAACAAGGGGGAGCGATGGTCACAGGGGAAGCATGAGTGATATGAATTCAGTATTAAATGACTTCAGTATTGCATCAGAGTGTTGCCATCAATGCCAAAGGGGGATATTATTGATTAATTGGGTTGGTTTTCATTGATGCCAACCCTTGAAGAAAGTCCGATAATGGATTTTGATAGCACAAAGGTTTGGGTAATGGACCCAAGTTTGTTTGATGGATAATGGTATGAATTTTGATATATTTGCAGGTAATACTATTCTAGATGGATAGTACATGTCATTCCATTTTTGGTGGTATGTGGAATGTCACATAACTCCTCATGGTTAGATATTTATGGCCATGTGAAGTTGGAGAACCCTTATGAGTCATCGAGAAACCCCAAAAGGTCAAAGCATTCAAAGTGTTTGCAAAGAAGAAATTATTTAAATAATAAAGTGAAGTGATGGTGTAATATAAGTTAAAGAAGATGCAAAAAAATTATTTAAATAATAAAGTTAATGGAGAACTTACTAATTATGGAAAGTGGTTAAGTTAAGTGGACAAGTGGTTATAAGTGGGTTATCCCTAAAATAAGGAAAGTGGTTTAAGAGATTTTAGAAGGAAAATAATAAAGTGAAGTGATGAGTGTACTATAAGTGAAAGTGGATACAAAAGAAATTATTTAAAAAATAAAGTTAATTAAGAAATTACTAAGTGGACAAGTGGTTAGAAGTGGGTTAACCCTAAAATAAGGAAAGTGGGTTAGGATGGTTAAAAGGTAACCCCTTGAGGAAGCTACATGGAAGTATAAATAAGAGGAAAGACTCTATAATTTTAATCACAATTGAGCATATTGAATATCTACAAGTGACTCAGGTAACAAAAGGATATCTAAGACAAATTTCAGAGGGAAGGTGAAGTAAAGAAGGCCTAAATTCAAGGGAGGATAAATTCTTTTGATGATGCTTTCTAAGGTATGTTATTTACAGGTCATCGCACCATTTTTGCAATAAGTTTTTTTTTTATAATGATTCAGATTGTGAAATTGGGAGGAAGTTGAGGAAACATATCCAAGTAGCTGTGATAAAAATTTCAGCTTTTGGGTCATTGTAGTTTTGGATTTACACTCCATGGAAAATAAGGTTTATGGATAATCCTGAAACTAGTCTAAAACATGTGTTTTAGGTAAAAACATCATAACTTCTTCATAACAGATCTAAATTCAGTAAGACCAAATGTATTACTTAGAGTAGAATCTAAAGTATTCTGTGTACCATTTTTATATCCATACAACAAATATTTCGTGAGGGGAACACTCTACAATTTCGCTCTCTAGAATAAGTCGAAATTCAGCAAGGTATGCCATTTTTTCTATAACTCCTTTTCTGAGAGGTTCCAAGTAGTGAAATTGGGAGGAATTGCATAAAATACACTGAAGAACATTGTGTACGATTTTCAGATCTTTATTCATTACAAGTACATAGCTATGAATATTGCAGGTTAGGGTTGTTGACTAATCCAAAACTAGTCATGTGAGACTAAAGTAAAATTTGATGAAAATGCTAGTCTCTTGTTAAAGAAGGTTTGCAGGTATGTGATCATATACACCAGGTCTGTTACCGAGTTACAAATTGGATTTGGATGATGAAATTGATGATGGATTTTGGTTGAGGTACAGGTTGGTGCATGGTTGATGCACTTGTTTATGGTACATGCTGATTACGGGTTGAGGTATAGGTTGGTGCATGTTTGATGCACTTGTTTATGGTACATGCTGATTACAGGTTGTTTGGTACAGGTTGGTGCATTATTGATGCACTTGTTTATGGTACATGTTGATTACAGTTTGATTGGTACATGTTTACAACAATATATATTAGAGTGATAGTATCATAGTGGTTCCATCATTCTACTTTTATTTCAAGGCGATTGGATGGGGCAAGGACAGGTGGTTGTAGCCACCTTCCGTTTGTAGCCGAAGAACATAGGGGGTTGTAGCCTCCTTCTGGTTGTAGCCAGAGAATTCAGGAGTTGGATCTTCCCTTAGGTTGCAGCCTGATAAACTAGGGGGATGGAGCCTCCTTCCAGTTGCAACTGGAAAACAAAGGAAGTTGGTGCTTCCAATGAATGTAATTCTTAAAGACATATAAGAAAAAAAAATTCCGTGGTTTTCTCCCACTTTGGGTTTCCACGTAAAAACACTAGTGTACTGTGTATGTGTATGATTGCTCATTTGTTCATTGTTTATTTACTCTGCAACTATTGGATGATAATGCTACATTGATATAACACATGAATTTTGTGGTTAAAAAGGATTAAATTTCTCTATTACTGATTGATGCCCCCTCTCAGTATTCCAACATGGGTCATATAAAATTTGACAATCTAGTAAAACTCAACAAGACACAAGCAATAAGAGATATGCCAAGGATCTCAAAACCTACCAACACTATTTGCAAGACATCGAGAAGCAGACGAGAGTTAGTTTCAAAACAAAGGAGTACTCAACATCAAAGCCATTGAAACTTTTAGACACAAACCTCTACAGGCCAACAAGCACACAAAATTTAAAAGGTGAGAGTTATTTTATGTTGCTTATTGATAATTACATAATAATGACATGGGTTACATTTATTAAAGAAAAAAATGAATCATTTGAGAAGTTTAAATATTTCAAATCCCTAGTTGAAAATGAGACTGATTTAAAAGTCAAGTGCTTAAGATCAGACATACGAGGTGAGTTTACCTCTTATGAATTTGATGAATTGTGTGAGAATCATGGAATTGAGAGAAATTTTTCGGCAACAAGGAATCAACAGCAAAATGGAGTTGTAGAAAGGAAGAACATAACTGTACAAAAAATGGCTAGAACAATGTTGAATGAAGCCAAACTACCAAAGACCTTTTGCATAGAAGTAGTCACCACAACAGTCTACATTTTGAATAGAGAACAAATTAGAGTGAACAATAAAAATACACCTTATGAATTATGTAAAGGTAGACCAACTACAGTCAAATAATTCAAAGTATTTGGGAGAAGTGCTAAATAAAGAGAAATAAATATAATTTAGGAAAGTTTTATTTCATAACAGATGAAGTTATCTTTCTTGGCTATGCATCTGGAAGAAAGGCCTACAAATGATACAATAAAAGACTACGCAAAATTGTATATAGTATTGATGTAGGAGTGGATAACGCAATACCTCAAACAGAAAATTTAAGATCCAAATGATACAATCTACAGAGAATGAAAAAAGAAAGAAGAAGAGGAAGAAGAAAAGAAAGAACAAGAAGAAATAAAATTCTAGGATCTAAAGACACGATCCAGATTTTTTCAAAAGCATCATCCAAAAAATCAGATTCTTGGTGATATAGATACGAGAGTTTAGAGTAGAAGAAGATTGAAATTTTCTTTGCTATCTAAAATAGAGCCCAAGAACTTTGCACAAGCTAGTGAAGATAAACATTGGGTTAATTCTATGAAAGAAGAACTAAATCAACTTGAGAAGAATGAGACATGGGAACTTGTGCACAAACTAAAAGACAAGAATGTGATTGGCACCAAATGGGTCTTCGAAAACAAATTGGATGGATATGGACTAGTAGTAAGAAATAAAGAAATATTTTTCTATAAAGGGTATGCTCAAGTTGAGGGTATTGGCTTTGAAGAAGCCTTTGCTCCAGTTGAAAGATTATAAGAAATCAATATGTTTTTGGCATTTGTGTGTTTCAAGAACTTCAAAGTCTATCAAATGGATGTCAATTCAACATTTCTAAATGGAAATTTAGAAGAAGAAGTATATATTGAACAACCATGAGGATTTCAATTGTTAGAAAACAAAGACCATGAGGATTTTCTAAATGGAAAGCAATCTATGGAATTGTGGTGCCAGGCACCAACAACTTCCCTTTTTCTTGTTTCATTGCTCAACGAGTCAATTTATTTGAAGAAATAGGGACCCTCCTTTTCACTTCATAAGGCTCTCTTGAATTGTTGTAAAGACTAAGTCACCCTCATGATCTTCATTAGGACTTTCTCCAACTTTCACTTAAATTTTTACCTAACTTCCAACTCATTGATTTTGACTATATCGATGAGTTAATATTTTCCTCAGCGATACAACATATCAGTGAGTTAGTGATTTATTTTCTGACACTGGAAAATGCCAACACTTAGCATTTATTTTTTATCTTAAATTTGTGTATTAGCGACCATGAAGTCTTGGTCACCGACACTAATCTTGTCATCTCCCCTGACATACATGATACTTTGGTTTTAATGGGTTATACTTTATGTATCGGTGTAGATGAGTTTGAAATCATCCTTACATTGGCATTGACCCTTTCATTATCGTCGATATGTGAATCTTCCCACACTTACAAGTCTTAACAAAAGGATGGTCCTGACGTATCAACGAAGATAACATTGTATTCATCAATACACAAGGAGATTGACCAGTGATGAGTTTTTCCACTGAAAGCTTGTGTCTTGGTGTAGTTTAGTTTATCACCATTGATCTGCCGACGAGATTTGAACAATGATCACTGATACATAAAATAAGTACCGAAACCAAACTTCTCATAACCACCGATACATACATTTTCCCATATTGGTTTTCATGCTAGGTGAACAAGAAGGGTTATAAAACCCACAAAAGATTTTTGTTTTCATAATTATGTTAGGAGTGCATCAGAGAAGGAATTCCCCATGATAGGAGCACTCAACATTTATCTTACTTCTCTTTCATGTGTCACCTTCGAATGTCAGGTAGGAACCTTCTATCTATTCCATATGTCTTTGTGATGCTTTCGGTTTCATGGTTGTGAATATAAGGTTGAAACCAAGGAAGACGATCCGACCTTGAACCCATCATCCATGACTATACTTCACAACCATTTCCACCGAGCCATCATGATCCAGGTGGATATTGGTGGTTACCCACCTATTCCAACTGGTTCATCTTGACAATTTTTAGTTCAACACGTTTCTCTGTAATGATGAAATTTATTTGTAATTATGGGTTATGCATTTTTGGGGCTGTCCTAAAGCCCTACACAACATCCAAATGAATATTAGTGGCCACCCACCTATTCCAACTAGCTTATTATTGATCCGGATTTATGAGTGGAATGAAATGAATAACAAATTGAATACAATAAAACACAGATATGGAGAACAACAATAGATATCCAGTGAACAATAACTTCTATTGAATAAAGAAAATGGGATGAAACTGTAAAACTATAGAACTGAAACAACTTGCTCAAATGGTGGTAGCTATATCTGAGAAGAGATGTGGCTGCTACATGCATCCATTTGATAAGAATGATTACAATGAGGCTCCATAGGCCTTTGTTATGAACATAAATATACATATAAATAGATATTAATAACATAATAATTAATTAATAAATAGTAATTATTAATAATGAAAGGACATGTCTATTGGTCAAGGGCACCCTTGCATGGGTATATAAATAAGCCCTCATTCTCAATTGTAAATCAACTTATCTATTCATATTTTATACAATATTCCTACATGGATTACTATGTTATATTCCAAGTATTTTGGATAATTCTTGTGTGAGCGAACTTTGTTCGTCTCATTTGGCATCAGAGCAAGTATGATCCTAGCCTTTGGCTGCCAGACCCGTGGTCAAAATTTTGTTGCCCTTGGCAACGTCACTGTAGGCCTTTGGCCACTCAAATTTTCAAGTTTTTTGGAACTTCGGTCTTTGACCAAAACCTGGCCTTTGGCCATTCAAAGTTAAGAATTACTGAATTCCAAAAACATTAGAAGAAATACCAGGTCATATTGCTGCTTGAAGAAAAAAAGAAAATAGAAAAACAATAAAAAAAAATAAAATAAAAAGAAAGAAAAAAAAGTGAATAAATCCAAAAAAAAAGCAGCTTGCAAACACCTCACATTGTTGCATTTCCACTGATAATTTCCATGTAGAATGTAGATTATAGAAATCACAGGGAAGGATTTGCTAAGAAATTGCAAAAAAATAAAAATATGCTTAGAGAATTGTGTCTCTACTAGCCACTCTCGCCACTATAACTATTCACTATCAATGTCATCAGTCAAACAAAGATCATCCTCTAAAGAAGCAATGATAGTCACCTTATCTATCTGCCCAATGCAGGCTATCATCAATTGAATACAGGTTATCAAGAGACACCAAGAAGATTACCAAGAATATTATTAACGCGAAACATAGTCCATTGAAATTGTGTCGAGAATTTCCCTAAGGTTGACAAATCGTGTATTAAAGAAGGGACTATACCAGTAGATCGTCGGGAGGTTACAGGTCATCATGAAGGAATTACAGTAATATACATCCGTTGATCTATTGAAATAAGGTCATGCATTACTGACTGCCGCAAAAATTAGAGCAGTGACCTGTGATACAACTGTAAACCCCAAGATTAGAAGTGCCGCCAATTCAATACGAAGGGTTACGAGGGAGGTGATTATTCCATGTTTAATTTGATAGAGTATGATTCGCTGTATAATCATTGTCATGGGGAGAATATTCAAATTAAATTGAGCCTACTCCAGAAGGAAATTACAGATTAAATCCAGAAAAAAAGAAACGCAAAAACAAGGAAACGTCGCCATTGGATAACCTTGGTCGATTCAAGTATAATTGAGGGTTGGACAATTAGAAGTTTATAAAATTAATTTAAGTTAAGAAGTGTTATCTATTACCTAATTCCCAAGGCAAAATTTGAAAGGGAGTTTTCGAGATTAAAAAGGGTGTACAATTTCGTAAGTTCCAATTCAAAGACTAAAAAACAAGTACCAACTCAAAGTAAGGGGGGATTTTGGTAAAAAAAAATTATATTTAAAATTTGTGAATATAATATTAAATTACTTTATATTAGAGTACAAAGCTATATACGACCATATTAAAAGAAGAGATATATTGGAGAAAAAAGTATTTTATATAAGATATTTATTTATAAGGTGAAAGGAGTATAAGGAAAAGGAATTTTTCTAAAAAGGATTGAAGAAACATTTGAAAATAATTTATTATGGAAGAATATCAAGGTAATTTAGAAATACAATCAGGAATATTGGAAGGATAACTAGGACATTATAAAGCAAGCAATAAAAAATTACAGTTTGAAATTGAGAAGGAAAAATATTTTAATGGGTTAACATAGAAAGATAATCATTACTTTAAAGAGCGTATTCGGGAACTCATTGCACAAAATGAATAACTAAATACTGAAAGACAAAAAATGGACCAAGACTTACTAGAACGAGATGAACAAATATTACGATTAAAAAATCATAATCAAAATTTACTAGTTAAAATCATAAAATTAAAAGACAAGAAGCAAGGGAATACAAATTCAGAACAAGAAAATCAAGGTCTCAAGGAGAAATCAACTGAAAAGGAGGAAGAAATCTCCTGCCTAAGGAACCTTAACCATAAGTTACTTGAACAAATTAAAATCTTAAAGGACAAAAAAAAGGAGAATCTAGAATCAAAAAAACACAATAGGTCAAAAAATAAGGAAGAAATTTTACGATTAAGACGACATAATCAAGATTTATTAACTCAGATTAAAAGGTTGAAGCATGATAAGAAGACTTTACAAGAAAATCTAGATCGCAAAACATCATTAGTCAATAAGGAAACGATGACAAACCCAATCAACCTTACAACTCAAGAGGAGGAAAATCAAACTGATGTAGAGAAGTTTTCAAATGTCGAGATACAAACAAGTCGGAGATATGAAGAAAAATCAATTCCAAAAGTTAATCAAGAAAAAGATACAAGTATACGAAGTAAAGATCAAGTTGCGAGGATCCCTTATCAACATCCTAATCACAAAAATTGATACTTCATCCAATCATTGTATCAATAGAAACAAATAACTGCTATGTCAAAGAATATTACTTCCACTACAAGTGAGGGTCAAAATAGAAGCAATCATGGGAGTAGAAATGCATCAAGTTCTTTCCAAGAACCCTATAAAAACCCAAATATGTAGAAGATCGAATTAGGATGGGCAGAATCCTTTACAATTCAATAGTTCTGCTCAGTGCTTAGAAGATCCTATCATCTCAGGTCCTCAACGATTACTAACTCAAGAATGAAGAATCATGAGACAATAATTACAAGCTAGAGAAAGAGATAAGTCTTCCATAAAGTATGATTTGAGGACAAATCATTTTTTAAGGGGAAGGCAATGTTATGAACATAAATATACATATAAATAGATATTCATAACATAATAATTAAATAATAAATAGTAATTATTAATAATGAAAAGACATGTATCAAATGACATGTCTATTGGTTAAGGGAATCCCTGGGTGGGTATATAAATGAGCCCTCATTCTCAATTGTAAATCATCTTATCTATTCATATTTTATACATTATTCCTACATGGATTATTATATTATATTCCAAGTATTTTGGATAATTCTTGTGTGAGTGATATTTGTTTGTCTCAACCTTTTTAACATTACTCATGAATTCCAAAACCCTAGACATAAAAGAACCTAACCCTAGGAGATGAAACACCAAAAGTTGTGTGGGCCTCGATGGGTAAGTTGGTACCTCAACTTCCTGGGGTCGTAAATTTTGCATACGGCCACCGTTTTAGGCGTGTGATAGCCTGTTGGAAATATGTTTTTGAGAACTACACATTATGCCATCAAAATCCAACTTCGTTTATAGTTTGATTGTGGTAAGCTAAAAAAACATTGTTTAGGGCCCCAAAACGGCCCTAGAAGTACAAAAAGATGTACTGACATGAAAATTTCCAAAATAAGCCAGTTGGAATAGGTGGGTGGCCAAAAATATTCACCTGGATGATGTGTAGGGATTTAGGAAAACCCCTAAAGTGTAGAACCAACAATTACAAAGAAATTTCATCATTACAAAAAAAGGTGTTAAACTAAAAATTGTCAAGATGAGCCAATTGGAATAGGTGTGTGGTCACCAATATCCACCTAGATTAGTCCTCTCCCCTTAGGAAGTAATGGTATCATTTTCATTGATTTCCCCCATCAGGTGAGGAAATTTCTGCTGAATTTGGCCCTGAGTGAGCCACTTTCCTTGGTGCAGGAGCTGCCTTGCCTTGACAACCCGATAAACATGGATCTTCTACTGGAGAGTGCCCTTGACCTGTGTTTCCACTATATAATAGGTGGATGCTTGTTCCATGTAGTCAGGGTTGAGATCTGTTGGTGTCAACTATTCTGCGATCTCCAAGGTGTTCAATAATGGTGGAAAATATGGCCGAAGGAGGTCCACATTAAACACTGGGTGAAAGCGAAGGAAGGGTGGAGTGTTGAGCTCAAATGAATTTCCATCCACAGGCTTGGTGAAAGTGTAAGGACCATAGCAAAGTGGATAGATATTTTGATGGGGCATGCTAAGGATCTCTTTCTACAAATGTGACTAGACCTTGTCTCCCACCTGAAACTAGTGCGGTACCCAATGTTGATCACGGCACTGCTTGTACTTAGCATTGGATTTCTACAAAATCTCATGAACCTATTGGCAGATGTGATGAATCTACTCAATGAATCTGGTGGATTTTTTGGCCTTAGAATGAACATGGGAAGGTTTTTCCTGTGTGGTTGCAAGAGGTAGTGCAACCTCAATGAGACCCAAGGGTTGGAATATTATCCCCACATGAAATGGTCTATGGATGATGGAGCTATGGAGAGATCTGTTGTAGCTATGCTGAACATAGGGAAGACTCTCATCCCATGTGCATGAATGCTTAGATTTATACATGTGTAGGATGTGCACATTCTTCTAATTTACGACTTCTATTTGGCCATCAGTTTGGGGGTGGAAAGAAATGGATTTAATGAGCTTGGTGTCCAATAATGACCAGAGACTCGACCAAAATGTGTTGAGGAACCTACTGTCCCAATATGAGATGATGGTCTATGGTATCCCAAAATGGACCCACACTCATTCAAAGAAGAGATTGACATTATCTTCCACTGTGATTCTCCTCTTGTAATCTCTGAGAATGACCATCTTTGAAAACTGATCAACCACCACAAATACACAGTCATTGCCTTGCTTGGTGGACGGAAGGCCAAAAATGTGATCCATCGATATGGATTCCCAAGGCCTCTCAGGAGTAGGAAGAGGGGTGTATAATCCTTGCTTCTTGATGGCTGCCTTGGAAATGGCACATGAAGTGCACGATATGTTATACTTTCTGACATCCTGTCGAAGTTTTGGCCAATAAAAATGTTTCTGTAGAATGACCACATTTTTCTCCATTCCAAAATGTCTTGCCATCCGAATGTAGTGATCCTTCCAAATCAACTTTGCACATTCGCTTGTGGGAACACAAAGGTGGACTAGATGGCATAGCATTCCATCCTGAATGTGAAAATCGATGACATTCGCACCGATAACCAAGAGCTGATAGGTGGTGGTAAAGTCAGGGTGATGCTGATAAAGTTGGGGCCACTCAGATGCCTCATGCCCACAAGAATGGAGCATGGTGGTGAGTGCAACAATGAGAGGCCGATTGAGGTAGTCAACAACACGATTTGTGCTCCTTGTCTTATAATTGATGTTGAGATGTGTTATCACACATTTTGTAGCTAGGAGAAAAGGCTATAAGGTAGAGGGCCAAACTGGCATAACAAGAACCTATCCCACCCAATGTCACGATGATGGGTAGGTTGTTTCTCTTTAGGGAGGCTAGGCCCAGGGGAGACGTCCCTAGTGACCTGGGGTTTTGAAAGGGCAAAGAATAAAGGACAAGGACAAATTCCCCTTTCACAGATCATCGCCAATCAGATAGTCTCAACTAAACAACCAATAATAAGGTGTAACCAAAAAAATAAAAGCACCTACTTGAGACAAACAACAAGGAAACTCATACGTGCAATATTTGATTAGTACTTCATATATATTAAAGACTATCTGGTATTCAATATGAGCAGTTTAAAAGTAAATGTTGACAAAGTCAATGTTTACAAAATAGCAATAGCAGTAATGTCACTTCACCAATAAATACTAGAATGATACAACATTCAATAAAACAAATCACTTCTTAACTCAATTAATGCCTTAAACAACCATTCAATTGCTCATAAAGTAAAACGTTGCTGCATTGAGATGAAATAACCAAGAGTGACATCCAAAAATTAGGGTTAGTAGGTTATGGTTAGTGCAGTTAAGGTTTTAAATTCAATTTTTGAGAGTGTTTGGATCAAAGTCTTACTTCAACGCTAGAGGTCTTGGGATCAGTGCCTTAGGGTGAAATGGAGTCAATAAGTGAAGGATGCACATGTTGAAGGAGATGAGATTTCAAAGGACTAGACGGAAAAGTTTCAAGGTGCTGCTAAAGCAGGGCCTCAAAGACAGAATCCTAGGGGAGAGAGGCTCGTGTTGCAAAAGAAAGGCCTCGTTCTCTCTCCTCCTTCCTGGCAAATGGCTAGCCCAGATGAAGCAAAAAATCAAGACAAGAGGGCTTGATGAGGGAGAGTGTTGCTACAACAAGGTTCTTTCATCAAACCCTAAAGGAAAACCGACCCTAAGCATAGATAACCTAGGCCTGGGACGTCTTCCTCCTCTTGGATTTAAAAAGGTACGACTAGCACAAGGGAAAGAACAACAAGGAGTGTAGCTATGGCTAGGATCTCTTCCTCTCTTTCAATGGCTGAAGGTTTCTCTATCAGGGGACATGAGACAAGGACCTACTTGTGTGCTTGTCACCTAGGGTTTTGATTCAGAAAATTTATAAGCAATATGCAAGGAATTTAAACTACAACCATTCAATAAGAAGTTTTGCAGAAGAAACACTTACAATTCATGAAGAAATAACCATGCAAACCCTAGTTGTAACACCTTCCTTCAAGATAAACACCATAAATGCCAAAAAATCTCTTCCTTCAACAAGTGCACATCACTTAGTTTAGCCAAAAACCCCAATAGGGCGCTAAAAATCAGACCTCACTATGAGTGAGTGAGTTGTGATGGTAAAAATGAGAGTCAAAACCCTCAATATATAGTGTATCAATGACCTAATTTTACTTTTTAGGTCATAAAAAGGCCGACAAGGCCATAATACCAACATAATATTGTTTTTACATTAAATGCTAAGTAAAACCCTAATCAAGAAAAAGCTGAGACCTCAAGCCCCTCTGAGGGAGATGTTATCCCTTTCTAGGGCCAGTGCATCATCCAAAAGCAAAATGTTAGCCCCTCCAAGGGCCTCTCCAACATGCCACACGTGCCACTACTGCCCAGTTTGCCTCCAAAAGTGTCCATGAAGCTGGATGATGTCATGGTGAAGATGGGGACGTCCTAAGCCTTTCAAGGCTAGCATTCCACTGAAAAGGGGTCATTCCCCCTAGGTATAGTCCTGCTGGAGTGTCTCTGGTGGAACGTCCTCTTCCTCTCAGGTGAAAAACCCCTGATCAAACTCTGTCCTGTCTCTTCCCCCTGATGGGGTCTCAACATCCATCTGGTGGGATCTTCAGCCCCATGGAGGTCTGAACTGGTCATCTCCTCATGTGTACTGGTCCAAGTGGTACCTGTCCGTCGGGCATGGTCCTACACATCAAAAGCTACGCCCTCCATGGGCTCATCAGTCACAGGGATCATAGCAATGTCAATAACATATCATCATAAATATTATTAAACATATGCATAAAACCCCTAATACATCAGTCAATAGCTCAAAGACATTAGAAAAACCCACAATATAAGGTTGGAGAAAAGGTCAAGGCATCCTATTGGGCCAGTGTCCACAAGAAAAGGAAAGTTTCTAGAAAGATCTCATCCAAGCCATGTAAGCGAGGTGATGTGTCTAGGGATGTCCAAACATGTGGGTGCAGTGAGGGCCAAGGATGCATAAGTGTTACCTGTGGGTGCCTTTGTAGAAGGCGAGCTGTACCTATCATGGATGCATTTTTCCAAGCCCATTCTTGCCTTTATTCTTTTTATTCTTGTTTTATTCTTTTATTTATTTTTTTTTTTTTCAATAACTAACCAGGGGACACTGCCTTGGCATGGTGACCAGAGATGACAAAGTTACCCACAAGTACTTTCACAGAGATGAGAAGGCTGGCTCGTGATGAGACCCCCTTTCCCTTGGCCATGCAACCAAAGGTCACTGCCCTGGCGTGGTAACCAGATGGTGGAAATGTCATAATGTTAGGTACCCATGGACCTAGTAGGCTGGCTCGTGATGAGACCCCCTATCCTCTGACCAGGTCTTGTTTTGTTATTTTCCGGGTCCCTCTTGTTTCTTGCTGAGAGGATTTTTACTGCCTTCTCGGGGATCCTTGGGAGAAGCATCTCGAGGTTTTATTTCTAGGATTTTGTCTTTTACTAACTGCTTTTACCTTCTGGGCCTTTAGCCCCTTCTTCCCATGAGATAAGGTGCAATCCTGCAAATGGGTCAAATCAATGCCTAGACAAGGGGAATGGGATAAATGAGCGGGAGATAAGATGAAACAATGGTGTTATGATGGGAGTGGATGATGGCTTTTCAGAAATTCCCCAAGTGGAAAACCAAAACCTATGGGCATAGGATTGCTAGGGCACCCTGTCAATTTCCCCAAGCATGGTCAAGTGGGAAAATGTAAGATCCAAGCAATTGTTAGAGATAAAAGGAATCAGATGCATA
>JASDQU011247405.1:15576-25719 GCA_032191745.1 Picea mariana
TAAAGGTTTCAATGATCAAAAGTGACACATACTATGAGACCTGGACCAATTACCTTATGGAGCAAGAACCTCTTCTGATACAGGACCAAGCCGATGGTGATGGATGTTGCTGCTGCTGTCAAGACAAAGACAATGGAAGAAGAAAAGGTGGGCCCTGTTAGCACAAATTCTTGCAAGGGGGCGTTTTCTCTCCAAGATTCGAGCCCGTGGTGTAAACACGAAGAAATGGGGCTTAAAGAACCCATCAAATGCATTTTATTCATTTGCAAGCATGAGCGCCAAGTGCAGCACACAAAAGAAGTCCATTTTGGACTTAAGTGTTAGCAGATGGGTGATTTGGGATTCAACGATGAGGATCGATCGATGGAGCAGATCGTCGGTCATTGAGTAAACCAGAGCCATGGAGTTGCATGAGTTTTAGCGCTTGGGAGGGACACATGGTGCACGATTAGGCTCTATCGCCTCTTCGCGCATCGCAACTTTGAAGAGCAAGGATTAGCTCCCTCCCATCCATGAGACTCGAAGTGTTGAAGGCGTCCCGGATTTGGGCCCATAATATTACAGAGATATTCAGGGCCGTCCGATCAAATAGGGGCACGTGGTGCATGATTAGGCTCTTTCGCCTCTTCGTGCATCGTGACTTTGAAGAATGAAGATCGACCTCCTCCAAGCTGCGAGATGCGAGATGTGAAGGCATCCAGGACTTGGGCCCACAGTATCGCCGAAATGAACCAGGCCATCCGATCAAGGAGGGGTACGTGGCACGTGATTAGGCTCTATCGCGACTTTGAAGAACAAGGACCAGCCTCCTCCCAGCCACAAGATGCGAAGTGCCGAAGGCATCCAGGACCCGGGCTCATAGTCTCGCCGAAATGATCCAGGCTGTCGGATCAAGGAGGGGTACGTGGAACACGATTAAGCTCTATCGCAACTTCACCTATCATGACTTTGAAGAACAAGGACCAGCCTCCTCCCAGCCGCGAGACGCGAAGTGCTGAAGGCGTCCAGGACCTAGGCCCACACTCTCGCCAAAATGATCCAGGCTACTCGATCAAGGAGGGGTACGTGGCGTGCGATTAGGCTATGTCACCGCCTCACCTTTAATAACTTTGAAGCACAAGGAGTAGCCTCCTCCCATCCATGAAATGCGAAATGCAAAAATCACCTTTGAAGATAGGCACAGGGTCACAGCTCGTGGTCACTTGGGGGCGATAGAAAGAATTGTGCAAAGGGCCGAAGCATCGGGTTTAGCTGTAGAAGGGATCACCGCATTCTCCAGAGACCAGTTTAGCTTGATCTCGATCTTGGTCCTCGCTAAAAATAAATGAAGGTGGATGGAGGTAGTTGAAACCTCGACTCACTCATTAAATGCAAAGCATGGATTTTTCGGCAGACAGTATGCCCGAGATGGTCCTATACACTAGTTTTCTCCAAAGAAGTCATGCCAAGTTCTTGTTTGATCAGAGGAGTTTGCACACGCTATTTTAGCCTTTAATGTTTCATCTACCTCCCCTGCAAAGTCCATGCAAAGTTAAGGTGACATCTGATGAAGGATTTCCATCCGAGTTTGACTGAAGGGATGCCACGCCTTGGAGGTCCGAGCACGCCTCTGTTGGGTGAATTTTTCTGAGTATATGTACTCAGTTTTTGTATTTTTGAAAGGATCGATGGTTGAGCTAAGCTCCCGACTATAATTTTTTGAGGAAGCTCTAGTTATGTATTTTGATTTGAGACTGTCAAATTAATGGAAGTCAGCTTCTCTTTCCTTTTTATTTTGTTTGTTAGCTGTTTAAAACACTCGGCATTGGAGGACCCAGCCGAGGCTCGCACATTGTAGGATGACGTATGGTTGGTCACTGCAATCTCTGCACCAGTCTTAAGCAGTCTCCCATGTTGTCTTTTTCATCTTACACTGAATGATTTGGAATTGGAGGATCCAGCCGAATGGTTGTGGCTGCATAGTATGATATGTTTGATCAATGTGCAGTTATCACTGTGTCATTTAGGCACATTTTAGTGTCTCGTTTTTCTTTCCCCAGTTGCTGGAAGGCCTGATTCCCAGAGCAGTCTCCCCTCTTTTCTCCCTAGTCTTCCCTCTACTCTCGCTTTAACTCAAATCCCTGACTGAAGTTAGTTATGGCCCTCAC
Source organism: Picea mariana (assembly GCA_032191745.1). NCBI lineage: Eukaryota > Viridiplantae > Streptophyta > Pinopsida > Pinales > Pinaceae > Picea > Picea mariana. The sequence goes on from JASDQU011247405.1 coordinate 17,724, forward strand.
TTCCCTGTGCATTTCTGGTCTAGTTTTCTGAGTTAAATTATACTGTTCTAAGTTCACTCACATCTGATCACCCCATTTAAAACAAAATCATGACATAAACTGATGGGCGTCCGGCTCTACTCCTACTGCAATCCAGGAGTGACTTCCAACGCCAACATCTCTGGCGCCGTTGTTGGGGACGAAGTTGAAAATTGTCCCTGAGATTGAATGACATTGAGCCTCTGATTCTGAAGATGCATCAGGCATCAGAGCCTTTTAAGATTTCTACTATGCACCTGGCGACTCCATTGTGATGACTCCACTGGAGCAAACCTGCTATTTTAGTTGTGGCTTCCAGAGGCAGACACACGCGGTCCCATCCACAACTGCCTCTAGCTACACCTGTAGTTGATCCGAAGGTGATTTTCAGAAAAGGAAAGGCCTTTGAAGGAGAAAATTCCACCATCGAACTAGGTAATCCACCATCTCCTTCTGTAGAAACTCCATTTTCTTCTCCTTAGCTTCCTAGCAGACCTTTTTCTGAAGTTTCCTATTTCCTGAATTTTGGGAGTGTTCCTGCTGAGTTTTCCCCTCCTAGTCTGGGATTGGAGGGAGAAATCCTTGTCACTCCCCTCTCCCTTGAAGCTGTACCTTGGCATGGACCTAGGACCACAGAATATTTCCCTACTCCTAGCTTTAACACTCCTCCTCTTTTTACTGTTTCCACTTCTGCACAGAGAGAAGCATCTGCTGACTCAAGCCTGTTAGCCTTCTCCCTAAATCCCCCATTGTTTCCTGGAAGCTCATTCCCAGTATTGCCTTTTCAAGCCCCTTCGCCTCCGAGTTCTCCTCCACCTAATATCCCTATGGCAGGAGAAAATCCCCCTATGACCAGAATGGAGGCCATTATAGCCACTAGGTATGCTCCCCTTGTGTTACCTCAACCTCTCAATGCCCTCCTAGCAGATGGTTACCTCAAGCAACTGCCCAAGTTTACATTTGAGGGGGACATAACTGCAGAAGAACACCTAGAAGCCTTCTACAGTTTTACAGACGAATATGTTATCATGCATGCATATGTATGGATGAGGATTTTCATCCATAGTCTTTAAGGTGAGGCTAGAAAATGGTTTAGGGCCCTGCCTCCTGGATCTATTGATGGGATTGAGGCTTTGGATAGTGCCTTTTTGAGACAATGGGGAGACAAAAAGGACTTCATGTATTACATGAATAAGTTCGGATCTTTGAAGAGAAAGGAAGGAGAGTCTGTCTCTGACTTCTCCAAGAGATTTAATAAAATGTACAATAAGATCCCCACCGAGATAAATCCCTCCGAAGCCTCTGCAAAGATCACTTATGCCAGTGCTTTTGATCCTGATTTCTGCCTCCTGTTGAGGGAAAGGAGAGCCACCACTCTAGCTCACATGTAGGACGCAGCCGTGGAAGTAGAGTCTAACATATTGGCTGTTGACCGACTTAGGAATAAGGCTGACATAGACGTATCCAGGAGAAGAATAGAGGCCTCCCCATCCCATTCCTCTCCCCTTACCCTTTAGACGGATGAGGTAGCTAAAGTACTGAAATCCCTTTCGGCTAGGATGGAGAAGTGGGAGTTAGAGGGGAAGCCCACATACATAAACCCCTAGAATACTGATAACAGATGTTTCAGGAGGCCTGGTAACAATATGCCACAGACTTTTCCAAAGGAACAAATAAGCAGAGACAGGGATGATCAGAGGATTCAGGCCCCTCTCCAGAATAGCCTAGTTGCTCATGAAGAAGGGGAGGAGGTGGATGAACTCAACCCTGAGATACACTGCATCGAGGAAACTTCCCCGTTTCCTCATTTGAATCAATCTGCATATGAAGAATCCCTTATCAACACTCAAATCAACGAGTTGAGTAAAGGGGAAAAGGCTAGCAACACTCCTAACAGATACAATCTCAGGTCAAAAAAGAAAGAAGAGAATTTTGATAGCCAGGATCAACCCCTCATAGCGAAAAGGCATACTAAAGCTGCAACAACCACTACTAAAGAAAATAAAACTTAGAATGCTTCGCCAGCAGCTAAGGAACCTATCTCTGAGGTAAGGGAATCTCTTAAGTCTCTCTCCTCCTTTAGTTTTGAGCATGAGATTGAGAAGATTAGAATTCCTATACCCCTATCCGAACTAGTTAAAAATGAAGATTTCAAAAAGTCCCTCTCGAAGCTGCTACAATCTGAGCCCCCCCAGCCTTCCACAGACTCAATAAATCTCCAAGATGAAAAGCTAGCAGTCGTCCTAGGTCCCATGGTAGAAGACATAGATGATTCATCCCCTCCTTTCTACACATACCTGAACATACATGATAAAGTGCTGCATAATTGCCTCATGGATTCGGGGGCTTCCCATAACCTTATGCCCAAAATAGTAATGGAATAATTGGGACTGGAGGTGACAAAGATTTATCATGATTTGTACTCTTTAGATTCAAGGAGGGTGCAATGCTTTGGAGTCATCAAAGACTTGGCGGTCTCTCTGTTTCATCTGCCAATGAAGAGTGTGGTCATGGACATTGTAGTGGCCGACGTTCCTCCCAAGTTTGGCATGCTACTGTCAAGATCTTGGATTAAAAATCTTGGAGGAACATTACAGATGGATCTCACATATGCTACTATTCCATTCTTTGGAGGGGAGCACAGGAGGTTGTACAAAGAAGCCCAACTATCCTATATTGTTAGTGATGAAGCAAACCCCACCAATCATCCCATATTTGCACTGGACACTGATTTGGGGTCTAGTTTATTGCAGATCGTCGATGCTCCTGAAGCCCCTTTCCAAATCAGAAAGCAACCCTTATTTGATCATGGGACAACTCCTCCAAACACCTCCATTTGGAAAATGTTTTTCGATGGAGCTTCTTCTAGCGAAGGCGCTGGCGTTGGAGTGGATTTCATGTCACCTTCTCAAGAGACCATATCCCTGTCATACAAGCTGGAATTTGAAACCACCAACAATGTGGCAGAGTATGAAGATCTTGTTCTGGGTATGAGGGCCACAAAAGAAATGGGAATAAGGGAGATGATAGTGTTCAGAGATGTGGAATTGATAATCCAACAAGTCAGGAATGTCTATTAGGCCAAGCATCCTCGGCTCAGAAGTTATAGGAATGAGGTATGGGACCTGATTGATAATTTCTTCTCAGCTTTCAACATTTCTTTTGTCCCAAGGGAGGATAATGTTGTGGCCGATTCTTTAGTTGTTTCAGCTAGCCGATTCAAGATCCCTCTGCTGTCTATGGTCAAATATGATGTTGAGATAAAATATAGGTCCTCTGTACCAGACAATGTCAAGCATTGGAAGGTATTTGATGATGATCTTGAAATCGAAAAATTTCTCCAATCTGTTGATGAATTTTCTGTGTTGCACATTGATCAGGATCCTGACCTTGAAGGTGACCATTACCCTGAGGTGTTTTTAAATGAAATTGCTAATCACCAGATTATTCAGCTGCCTAGCAATCACATTCCGAGGGGACTAGTCCCTTTAGAAAGATTGTTTGATAGGAATGATGTGGCAGTAAAGGGTAGGGTTTCAGATGAAGGGGCTGACACAACTGAGTGCAACATTGGCACATAGGAGGAGCCTAAATTTGTCAAATTGTTGAGTAGTTTGACCAGAGAAAAGAGGGTCGGATATACCGAGTTATTAAGAGAATTTGCTGATGTGTTTGCATGGACCTATGAAGACCTCAAGACATATGACACATCTGTCATTGAACACAAGATCCCACTGAAGGAAGAGGCTAGGCCATTTAGGCAGAAGCTAAGACAGATAAATCCATGCTGCTGCCTGTCATGGAAAAAGAAGTGAAGAAGTTGTTAGATGCCCAAATCATTGTCCCCTTGAGATATTCTGAATGGGTGGCCAATTTGGTCCCGGTAAGGAAGAAAAGTGGCGATATCAGGCTTTGCGTTGACTTCAGGAATCTGAACAGAAGCTCAAGAAAGGACAATTACCCCCTACCGAAGATGGAACACATATTGCAGAGGGTAACTGGTGCATCCAAGATATCAATGATTGAAAGATTTTCTGGCTATAATCAGATATCAGTCATGCCTGAGGACAGAGAAAAAATGACCTTCACCACTCCTTGGGGCACATTCATGTATGCCAAAATGGCCTTTGGATTGATGAATGCATGAGCAACATTTCAACGGGCTATGGATATAGCCTTCATCGGGGAAAAATATCAGTTTGTGGTGATCTATCTGGATGACATCACAGTATTCTCCAGGTCTGACCAAGAGCACTGCTGTCACCTAAGAAAAGTGTTCTTGAAGTGTCGGAGGTTTGGCCTATCCTTAAACCCCAAAAAATCTTTGTTTGCTATGAAGGAGTGGAAATTGTTAGGTCATATAGTATCAACAGAAGGAGTGAGGATTGATCCCAGCAGGGTAGAGGCAATTCAGATTCTGTCACTTCCCCGGTCTAGAAAGGAAGTTCAGGCCTTTTTAGGGAAGATTAACTTTCTTAGGAGGTTCATCTCAAATTTCGCTGAGATGGTGAAACACATCACAACCATGCTCAGGAAAGGAAAAGAAGCGAAATGGACTGCTGAACCCAGGGAATCTTTTATCCAAATAAAAAGGGCATTGATTGAGGCACCTATGCTGATCAATTTTGACTATTCCAAAGACTTCTTAGTTTTTTCTTTCGCTCCTTTTTATACAGTAGCAGTGGTCTTATTGCAGAAAAATGAGGAAGGGTGAGAGCAACCCATTTAATTCTTCAGTAAAGCATTAAGAGATGTAGAAATCAGGTACGAGATCATGGAGAAGCATGCCTATGCCTTGGTGAAAGCTCTCAAATCTTTCAAAGTCTATGTCTTGCACTCAAAAGTGATTGCATATGTTCCTTCTACCTCTGTGAAGGACATCCTTATATAGCTTGACATAGATGGGAGAAGAGGTAAATGGATTGCCAAAATCTTGGAGTTTGATCTGGAGATTAAGCCCAGCAAGTTGATAAAGGGGCAGGGTTTAGCCAAGCTGCTGGCTGAATCCAATTGCAAATCCTTGGGGATCAACTTCACCAATGCTTGCTCAGGAACTCAGCAAGCTGATTCACCCATCCAAAGTTCTCGGGACGACTTGCCACTAACAGAATGTGCCTGGTATCGAGACATCTTGTACTTTCTACAGGAGTTAAGGCCCCCTGATGGAATGGGTAAAAGTAAGGCAAGGTCTTTAAAACTCAAGGCGGTCAAATATTGCCTCATTGACCAAATCTTGTACTGGAGAGACCCTCTAGGGGTGTTGCTGAAGTGTTTGAGCCCACAGGAATCCCAAAAGGTTATATTTGAATTCCATAATGGCCTTTGTGGAGGACATTATTTTTGGAAGACCACAACTCACAAAATTCTCAGAGTTGGGTACTACTGGCCCACCTTATTCACCGATGTCTGCAAAGAAGTCAGAGCTTGCATCAGATGCCAAAAGTTCTAAGGAAAGCAACAACTTATACCACTGCCACTGAAGCCTGTAGTGGCTTCAACACCTTTTCAACAGTAGGGGCTGGACTTCATCGGGGAAATCCATCCCCCCTCAAGTGGCCAACACAGATGGATCCTGACTACAACAGACTATTTCACCAAGTGGATAGAAGATGCCCCCACCAGAAGCGCATCACACAAAGTAATTATCATCTTCCTGCAGGATATCATAGCCAGATTTGGTTGTCCCAGCAGGATTGTCACTGATAATGCTGCTTCGTTCAAATCTGAACCTTTGATTAAGTTCTGTGAGCATTTCCAAATCTCGTTAATTCACTCCACCCCCTATTATCCTCAAGGAAATGGACTGGCAGAATCTTCCAATAAAAGCCTAATCAAGCTCATTAAAATATTGTTGGAAGACAATAAGAGGGATTGGGATTCAAAGCTCAAATTTTCCCTATGGGCCAATCGAGTGACAACGAAGAAGTCCCTGGGCACCTCACCTTTTCAGCTGGTTTATAGAACATAGGTTGTTTTTCCCACTCAGCTCGTCTTACTTGTAGCGAAGTTCTTTCAAGATTATGAAGGAGAGCCGGATCATATGGTCAGAAGGATTCATCAGATGGTGGAAGTACAATAGATCAGGGAACAGGTGATGGATGCAGCTCATAGTCATCAGCAGAAGGTCAAATAGGCCTTTGACAGGAAAGTCAGGAAGAAGGAGTTCGAGATCGAGGATTTGATACTTAAGTGGGATGCACCCAAATAGGATAAGGGAAAACACAACAAGTTTGATTCCCTATGGATCGGGCCCTTCAAAATCTCTGAGGTTTTCTCAAATAACACGTACAGGTTGCAGGATTTGGAGGGTGAACAGGTTTTCAACAGCCCAGTAAATGGGCATTTTCTGAAGAAGTGTTTCGTTTGAGCCTTAGACGACTCCTTTGTTTGTAAATATTGTCCTTTTGGTTCTTTGTTTATTTTTATTTTTTGGCTTAGTAAATGACTCCATAGCTCAATAGCAAGGCACTGAAGCTACAAAATGAGTTCTTAGAGCATCGTAGGGATGACTCTATCCCCCATGGAGCCTAATGTTAGCACAAATTCTTGCAAGGGGGCGTTTTCTCTCCAAGATTTCAGCCCGTGGTGTAAACGCGAAGAAATGGGGCTTAAAGAACCCATCAAATGCATTTTATTCATTTGCAGGCATGAGCGCCAAGCGCAACACACATAAGAAGTCCATTTCGAACTTAAGTGTTAGAAGATGGGCTATCTGGGATTCAATGGTGAGGATCAATTGATGGAGCAGATCGTCGGTCATTGGGTAAGCCAGAGCCACAGAGTTGCATGAGTTTTAGCGCTTGGGAGGGACACGTGGTGCGCGATTAGGCTCTATCGCCTCTTCGCGCATCACGACTTTGAAGAGCAAGGATTAGCTCCTTCCCATCCACGAGACGTGAAGTGCCGAAGGCATCCAGGATTTGAGCCCACAATATTGCCAAGATGTTCAGGGCCGTCCGATCAAAGAGGGGCACATGGTGCGCGATTAGGCTCTATCGCCTCTTTGCGCATCATGACTTTGAAGAACAAAGATCAGCCTCCTCCCAGCTGTGAGACATGAGATGCGAAGGTGTCCAGGACCCGGGCCCACAGTCTCGTCGAAATGATCCAGGCCGTCCGATCAAGGAGGGGTACGTGGCACACGATTAGGCTCTATCGCAACTTCGCCTATCGCAACTTTGAAGAACAAGGACCAGCCTCCTCCTAGTCGTGAGACGCGAAGTGATGAAGGCGTCCAGGACCTGGGCCCACAGTCTTGTCGAAATGATCTAGGCCGTCCGATCAAGGAGGGGTATGTGGCACGTGAATAGGCTCTATCGCAAATTTGCCTATCGCGACTGTTGTCGCCCTTATGCACACTTGCAAACGTGAGCTAAGTCCTGCTCACTTAGTGTGCCCTCGGAGACACAATGTCTAAGTTCCTGCCCACACTGTCACCTTGACAGGAACTTCTTCCGTCTAGGCTTACTCCTAGGGAAGCCAAGGGGGGTTGTCCCTAGTTACTAAGCTAATTTTAATTACAATGTCTAGGAGTTAGTTTCAATTGATTATAGGCCAAAGGGAAATCTATCCTAGTATGACAAGCAGCAATGCAAGTGCAAGTTTAATTCTATATGTTAGGCAGCCCTTTCCCTAAGTCAACTAAAGACTAGTGCCTAAGGTTGGGCAATGGGGTCGACTACGTTTGAGGGTTGTTCGTTACAACAAGTTTTACAATTTAAATCAATGAACTACCCAATCCCCAAAGATTAGAAATACTTACAAGATTATACAAGATTACAACAAGTGTGAGATTATACAAAGATATACAATAGATACAAGATACAAGAGATATTAACAGATCACACCCTAGGGCCAAGCATGCCCCAAGTGGAACTTACTCCACTTGGACTGCCTTCACTGGCATCTAACCATAAAAGCACTCAAGGATCGAATAGGTGATGCCTCCCCAAGTGGGATACTCAATCACTTATTGATC
>JASDQU011247406.1:0-20921 GCA_032191745.1 Picea mariana
TTGAACCTTATATTTTTATTTTAGAGAAGAAGTGATGGAAGGAGGGTGGTATCCATAGAGTGCCATAAATGGTGTCATTTTTGTTGCAATATGAAAGGAAGTGTTATACCACCATTTTTCCAAGGGTAACCATTTGAACCATTTTGTTTGTTTATTAGAGACAAAGAAATGAAGGTAGCCTTCCAGATATTTTTTCAGTATATCGGTTTGTCCATTAGATTGAGGATGATAGGATGAGTTATGAGCCAATTGAGTACCCAAAAAAGAAAATAATTATGTCCAAAAATGTCTAGTGAAGATGGGATCTCTGTCACTTACAATAATCTTTGGGCTTCCATGTAGCTTTTGAACTATCTCCAAGAATGCGGTGGAAACTGTACTGGCTTTGAAGGGATGAGAGAGTGCATAAAAGTGTGTGTACTTGGTCAGTATATCAACAATCACCATAATGACACCCTTTCATTCAGACTTCGGTAACCCTGTGATGAAATTCATGGAAACCTCCTCTTAGCACTAAATTGGGATGGCTAATGGTTGTAAAATACCTAGGGTCTTGATTGTTTCCACCTTATTTTGTTGGAAAACCAAACATTCTGCCACAAACTTTTGAACATCAGTTTTAAGGCCATCCCAAAAAAATTCCTTCTTGACCTTATGGTAGGTTTTCAAAAATCTTGAGTTCCCTCCTGCCAGAGAGGTGTGCAATTCCAATAGTACCTTTTGTTTGAGTTGGGAGTTCTTACATAAATATAAGTGATCTTTGTACCATAGTGAATCATTTTTCCATGTAAATGTATCTGATGCAATAGAATCTTGTTGCAACCTTTGAATGAGAGTCCACACGTTTTCTTCATTCTTCCATTCATCCCTCGCTTATATTATCCAATTGGTTGGATGATCGAGATAGAAGAGAGAAAGGCCTCAACATCTTCATCCTTTCTTGAGAGTGCATCTGCCACAACATATTTCTTCCCTTTTTATAGATGATTTCAAAATCATAACGGAATATCTTGGTCACTCATTTGTGTTTTTCTTCTGAAGATAGTCCTTGTTCCAAGAAATATTTAAGACTATCATAATCTATTTTGACCTTGAAGTGCCTACCTATTAGGTAAGGGTGCCATTTATTCAATGCATGTAGTATTGCCATCGTTTCCTTCTCATAAATGGGTTTGTGTAAGTCCTTTCCCTTGAGTGGCCGAATTTCAAAAGATAGGAGCCTTCCTTCTTATATTAGGATAGCACCAATGCCATTTCCCAAGGCATCACTTTCCACAATAAATGTTTTTGTGAAGTCTAGTGTGGTCAATACAAGAGCTTTGTACATCACCTATTTAAGTTGTTCAAAAGATTGAGTTGCCTCTGGAGTCCATGAAAATGCATCCTTCTTAGTTAGTGTCGTTAAAGGTGCTTCTATTCTTCCATAGTTCTGAACAAACTTGCGGTAGTAACCTATCAAACCAAAAAATCCTCTAACATTCTTCAATGTTTTGGGAATCGACCAGTCCATCATTTCCTTAATCTTGTTAGGGTATACCTCGACACTTTCATGAGATACAATATGACCCAAATATTCTATCTCCTTCACCAAAAGAAACATTTGGATGGTTTGGCATATAGTTGTTTCTCCTTTAGTAGTTGTAGCACCTTCTCAACATGTTGCACATGATCCTCCCAATACTTACTATAGATTAGTATATCATCAAAAAATACTAACACAAATTTTCGAAGGAAGGGCTTCAAAATGGAATTCATCAACCCTTGGAATGTGGAAGGTGCATTTGTAANATGACCAAAAATTCATAATGGCCTTCATGACTTCGGAATGTTGTTTTGGGATATCTTCTTCCTTCATTCTAATATGATGATACCCTAAATGCAGATCTAATTTTGTGAAATAGATTGCAGTGTATAGGGGAACCTATCCTAGGTTATTCATCTGTCCATTTGAAACTAGAAAATGGAGCACTGATGTGTTATTGATATATGGACAGTCATTTTCCAGTTTGGAAAATGGTCCAGGTTGGGCAATCACTTTCTGGTTCAGAAAGTGGTCCAAGGATCTTGATGGACAGTCATTTTCCAGATTGGAAAATTGTCAAGGATGGGAAGTCACGTTTCATTTTGTAAATTGGCCCAATATTTTTTACGGACGATAACTTTCCAGTTCAAAAAATGGTCCAGATAGGACAATCATTTTCGTAATGAAAATGGTCTAATAGATTGTTGATGTACCATAGACAGTGATTCCCCTTGTGGCCATTGTGGGGAAATGGTCTAGAAACATCATTCTTCTTGGCAGTCACTCTGAGTACTGGTCAAGAAGAATGGTTTGCCTCTCCATGTAGTTATTCTTTCGAATTTCACAATTGTAAGAAGTTTTGAAGAATTGTATGTTATAGGAGGTTGGTGCAGGATAGTCATTTCCATACGAAATGGTTTAGAGATTCATTCCCTAGAGAAGACTCATTCTCTCTAGGTTGTGTTGTGATTAGTGCTAGAAGAATGGACCAATTAGGTGAATGGTCCAGGTTCAACAACCAAGTATAGTCATTCCCTAGGGTAGACTCATTCTCTCCAAGTTTCAATGTGATTAGTGGTGGAGGAATGGCCCAGTTAGGTGATTGGTCCATGTTAAAAAATCAGGGACAATTATTATTCTATGCTTAAGAAGAATAGTCTGGATAGCCCATGACTGATAGTTCACTTTCTAAGGGCATATGATCTTCTAGATCTCACAGATGTGAGTGGAATTTTATATCATGATATTATTTATATAGGTTGATATCAGATGATATGATTGTTGTAGAGACTGTATGTATCTAGACAATAGTTGTGTGCTACTGTGGTGGATGTGATCCAATGGTAGTGACTGTGTGTCACTGGTTAGTAGCATTGTGCTACTGAGAATGGTTTTGTACCACTGGATAGTAGTTGTATGATACTATGAATAGACACAGTTATGTTCTATTGGATGACATTGTTCTGATTTCCATGGAGACTATCTAGTTGAATAATGATGATGGTGCTCGTGATTTGATCATAAGATAGCCTATGTAGTTATGATGTTGTTATCAGTTGATTGGTTTTTTTGTGCTCAAGACCATTTCCTTTAATAGCTCCCTAGATAGGAGGGAGTCTTGAGGTATTAACCTCCATGTGTAACCTTTGACGAGACTAGAATATTACAAGAAGCGAGAGAAACCCTAAAATGTTGGATAATAACCCTAGAAGACAAGTTGGCTCAAGAAAATATTTAATATTGAGTTATTAACCTCCTGGAATAGAAGTTAGCCCATTTAAGTAAGATGGAATAGTATAAATAGAGGGTGCTAGAGCTCATTTGTCACTCACTCACTCACAACTGCATAAGGACAATTAGTGCGCATGAATGGAGGACAGTTGCAGCTACATCAATGGTGACTTGGTCTCTTGGTTATGGTTTGGAATTTCTACTTGGTTTTTGGTTATTCTTGATTGGTGCGGTAGCCTTGGAGAAAGGTGCACTACCTTGGTTGGCTATTGGTTTGCTTCTGAAATTATTTTTTTGATCAAGGTTAAGGTGCTTGGGGGTGGCCTTTCTGCCTTTGGTTGGGTGACAATATTGTGATATTATCTATGGCGAAATGAACACACCTATTTTTTCTAACAATCACTTCATCCATTGAAGATACAATTGTTTCAATGACATATTTATAATCACCTACAATTTTTGACATACTTCACACAATAGTCTAGATACTGAATCATCCTATTGACATACTTCAATTTGTCGAAATCATAGCTCATTGTATTCATTAGTTATATAGGAAAGTAGTCTAGATACTAAATGTATTCAGTAGTCAATCATACAACCTAACCTTTTTCACGTACACAAGCTCACAAACATACAAAGATAACCAGTAATCATTGTTCTTGGAGCACCAAAGTACAACAAAAACCAACAGCTTATAACAGACTATAGACATAATCAAACTAGTGACATGTTCTTGTGGCATCAAAGAAAGTCAAGAACCACCAACTTAAACTATGTTACTAAGTGCTATGAATGGTTCATCATCATATAATCTTACAAACAAAATAATGCTAATACATAATTATTCTATCAAATAAATGAAAGACAATTTCACCACCACCTAGAGTTCCTCAATCGGTCTTTCAACACCTCTAATAATACACAAGCATCTTAAAGATACATGGGAAACATTTATGATATATAGGATTTGTATATCCCCACATCCATGATCCTCAACATATCTGTCATACGATCCTTAAATTCCTCCAACTTTAGGCCTTTTTGGTCCACGTTGTTATGGCGCCCAATGGATGCAGAAATATGTTCACTACTACCCTAGGCTTGTATAGAGAACTCTAACTTCATTAGCTATTGTGATTGCACATATGATTCTGAATCCATGCTCCCAGGGTTCTCCAGAATTTCCAGTCGCCAATCTTGATTATTCTGCATCCGATCGAGTGCCTTCAGTATCCAAGTGAACAATCGAGCCTCAGAGGCATCTGCATAGTATCTATTGAATGGATATCACAACAATCATGAATAGCGCCATTACTGAAATCATTATGATGGAAACAATGACTGGAAGAAACAAAGGTCGATCGTGGCTGGGTCGAGTCTGGCATATCCATAGTCAGTTGAGGCGATAGTGAAAACGTAAACTAATTGCTCATCGACCCCATTTCTTTCAAAATCCCTAAATATTAATATATAACATTGAAAAACAATAATTCGTTTTTTTTGGAAAATGAAGAAAAAATATCCCGATCGCCCATTCACAAATCTGCACCTTGAATCTAACAGGGATCTTCGTCAGCAACATCTCAACCTGTGCAATCAACTACCTCTACCTCGATCCATATCCACTTCTAGTTTGTACATATGGTCATCTCGGAGTCTTCCCTCCTCCCTCTAAAAACACATAACAAACAATATCAATCACTCACAACCAAAAAAATATCTACTCTGTTGTAATCTACTCCTACTCTCCCTAAAATTATGAAAGGTAAGTAGTAATTTTAGGGCCATGTTCTCAGCATAATTATTGGATCCCGGTCACAGAACCCATTTGAGCTTAAAGAAGTGAGACTTTGAAAGGAAAAGCACCACTCCTCCCCCACAATGAATACCCTCCTTTTGTGAAGCACCATAAAAAAAAATCCCAAGGTCTCACTCTATCTAGTTTTTCTTCTATTATTTATCTTGGTTATGAGGTCTTTCTTGTGGGTAAAAGGATAGGATGTTCAGGCTTTGAACAAACGTATGTTTAGGGAGGGAAGCTTTGTCCTTCAAGATATAATATTTTCGGGCCAGCCAGATACCCTAGTTGATAAGCAAAGGTAAAGATTTTATATTAAGATTATTGTGCTCCCACAGCCAAGACTTCCACGTCTCTTCAATGGATGTGCCTTGCCACTTACATTCTTGCGTGAGGGACCTTGTGCATTCTACCCAGGTTTGACGAGTCTAAGGACAATCACATAACAAGTGTAGGTTGGTTTCCTCTGCACCCCTACATAAATAACACCAACCATGGCCTTCCAAGACATGCAGCTTCATTCTATCCCATGTTGGGACCTTTGCATTGATCAAACACCACTGGAAGAGGCATGTCTTGAGTGGGCGCTTTAATTTCTATATCCCTTTCCACCACTAGGCCATATCAGGACGTAAGAGATCTAAATGAATTTGCATGTATCTTGGTTTTGGGGTGTACACTTTGAAAGGACTATGTTGTCAAATTAACTCATCTTCTTTATCAGTAAGCCGAATGTTGCCTAGTTTTAGAGCTATGGTATAGGATTTTCATGCCTCCACAAATTCCTCATCCAATCACAACTACAGAACCCCCTGCCATTCTTTCCCCCATATTGTAGTTCAATTTCTATCTGCAACTTGATCTAGGTGAATAAATCCCCTGTCTTGGAGAGCTTCAATGATAGGTTGAGGGAGGAAATGTGCCATGTTACTGCCTGGCCATGGGTCCCATCCAATTCTGAATTTTGAGCCTCTTCCCACTCTCCAAGCTAGTCCTTGACTAATGACAGGAAATTTTTTAAATAAAGATTTCCAAATAATTGAGCATATTTAGGTCTCCTTGTTTGGCCTTCCAATCCAATTCAACATAGAATCTGGGATGATATATTTTTGATGAACCACTTTTTTCCAAATAATTTAAGCGGTAATCAGTCTCCACCCTACCTTAGTTGCAAGTTCTTTTGAAAACTTGTGGATGGTTTTTAGACCCCATCCCCCTAGAATTTTTCAGGTAGCCAGAGTTTCCCATTTTATCCAGGGCATCACAAAACGTTCGTTTTGACCAACCCAAAGGATTCTAAGACATAGTCTCTTGATTTTTTCCAGAATTCCTTTCGGGACCTAGGCAAGAGAGACCCAATAGATCAGTATGGCTTCCAAAACTGTCTTTTCTAATATCATACTCCCCGATCTAGAAATCCATCAGAAACTCCAAGATTTCAATCTCTTTTCCAGTTTGGCTAATTTCCAGACCGAATCAACTTTTCTATAATTATTGGGTTTTAGGAGGAACCCAAGATATATTATCCCTTCATCAAAAGACTTTACATCAAAAGGATAAAGAGCCTTGTATACTTCTACCTCCTGATCCTCCATAAGGTAAAAATATATGGTGGATTTTTGGCCATTGATCTACATACTTGTGGCTCGACTGAAAATGTCTAGAATACTCTTTAGAGTATCCACGTCTCTCCTTTGACCACTACAAAATATTAACACATCATCCACAAAGAGTATATGAGTGATTCTAAGGGTTTTCTAGAAAGAGACCCCTTAAAAATCCCCTCTGATTTTTGCTTCAAGTAGAGCCCAACTGAGCTCTTCTACTATCATCATAAAAAGTAATGGGGACAACAGACAACCTTGCCTGAGTCCTCTCTATGATTTGAAGAAGGTTGAAGTTGCACCATTGATGAGAAATTCAAAAGACACTGAAATAATACTACTCATAATCTAGTTCATAAAGGGGAGAGAAAAGCCTAAATGAGTTAACAACATCCTCAAAAGAAGCCAACTGACTATGTCGTAGGATTTTGAGAGATCTATTTTGACAACCACCCATTTCGTTTTATGGGTTTTCAAGGTGTGTAAGGCCTCCCAGGCCACAACAATTTCCTCATGTATCTTCCTTCCTGACAGAAATGTGTATTGTTCTTGTGAAATGGATTTTGAGAGGACCACTTTGAGCCTGCGATTGATAATTTTTGCTATCAGCTTATAGACGGAGTTGCATAGTGAGATCGGTCTGAAGTCTTCCATTGAACTGGGATTGTCCTTCTTTGGGATGAGGGAAATGAAGGTAGTATTTAAAGGAGAATGAATATACCCATCTGTCCTTGAATATTCTATGAATTTGAGTATATCCTTTCCTACTAGGTCAAAAAATCCCGCAGAAAAATCCATGGACCACCCATCAGGTCCTGGGATTTTGTCTTTTTTGAAACTGAGCACCACTTCTTTGAGTTCTTCTTCGGAGTCTTCCTCCATCAAATCCCTATTTTCTCCATCTTCCACAAAGTTGGGATATTTAAGGTCAAGTTGTATGATGGAATCTAGGGTTATTCGTCTTTCAGCAGAGAAAAAAGTTTGGATATGTTGGCATCCAAGTTGTGCGAAGTCCTTGAAAGAAGTGAGTTGTTGACTTGATGGATCCTTTATTCCCCAAATTGTGTTTGCCAATTTTATTCCTTTACCATAATCTTGGTGATCCGGAGTTATAAGAAGAATGAAAGGAATAATAGACTGAATACAATAACATAGAGATACATAGAACAACAACAGATATCCAATGAACAATACCTTCTATTGGATAAATAAAATAGGTTGAAATTGTAAAACTGCATAACTGAAAACAACTTGTTCAAATGGTGGTAGCTATCTCTGAGAAGATATGTGGCTAGTACACACATCTGTCTGAGAATAATGATTACAATGAGGCTCCAGAGGACTTTTTAACATTACTGATGAATTCCAAAACCCTAGACATCCAAAAACTTAACCCTGGGAGATGAAATGCCAAAAGTAATGTGGGCCCCAATGGGCAAGTTGGTACCTCAACTTCCAGGGCTTGTAACTTTTGCATACGACCTTCGTTTTAGGTGTGTGATAGCCTGTTGGAAATTTATTTTTGAGAACTACACATTATGCCATCAAACTTTAACGTCGTCTACAATTTGATTGTGGCAAGGCAAAAAAACACTATTTAGGGCACGAAAAATGGCCCTGGAAGTACAAAAAGATGTACCGACATGAAAAATTCCAAAATAATCTAGTTGGATAAGGTGGGAGGCCACTAATATCCACCTGGAAGCTGTGTAGAGCTTGAGACAGCCCCGAAGTGTAGAACCCACAATTACAAATAATTATAGAAGAACGTGTTGAACTAAAAATTGTCAAGAGGAGCCAGTTGGAATATGTGGGTGGCCACCAATATCCAACTGGATCATTCCTCCCCTCTTAGGAAGAAATGGTCTCCATTGCATTGAGTGCCCCCATCAGGTAAGAAAATTCTGTTGAATTTGTCCCTAGGTGAGCCACTTTCCTTGGTGTAGGATCTGCCCCTCCTTGACAACCCGATAATGTTGGATCCTCTGCTCATGAGTGCCCTTGACCTGTGTGTCCACTATCTGATGAGTGGATGCATGTTTCATGTAGTCAGGGTTGAGCTCTGTTGGTGTCAACATTTTTGTGATCTCTGAGGTGCCCATTAATGGTGGAAAATATCGTCGAAGCAGGTCCCCATTGAACACTGGGTGTAGGCCAAGGAAAGGTGGAGTGTTGAGCTCAAAAGCATTGCTACCCACAACCTTGGTGATAGTGTAAGAGCCATAGTGAAGTGAGTGGAGCTTTCAATGGGTCCCTTTAAGGCTCTCATTTTGGAAATGTAACCAGACCTTGTCTCCCATCTAAAATTGGTGCGGTACCCAGTGTTGATCATGGTGTTTCTTATACTTAGCATTGTATTTCTACAAAATCTCATGGACCTGTTGGTAGATGTGTTGAATCCTCTCAATGAATCTGGTGGCTTTTTCTAGATCATACTGAACATGGGAAGGTTCTCCCTATATGTTTTCAAAAGGTAGTGCAACATCAATGGGACCCAAGGGTTGGAATCCCAGCCCCACCTGAAATGGGCTATGGTCGATGGAGCTATGGAGATTCATGTTTGTAGCTCTGTTGAGCATGGGGAAGACTCTCATCCCATGTACATGGATTATTAGATTTGTACATGCGCAAGATGTTCACAATCATTTGATTGACAACGTCTGTCTGGCCATCGGTTTGGGGGTGGAAAGAAGTGGATTTAGTGAACTTGGTGTCCAACAGTGACCAAAGACTTGACCAAAATGTGTTGATAACCTGCTTTCCTGATCTAAGTTGATGCTCTGTGGTATCCCAAAATTGACCCACACTCGTTCGAAGAAGATATTGGAAATATATGTCACCGTGATGCTCTTCTTGCAGGCTATGATAATAACCATCTTCAAAAGCCGATCATCCACCACAAAAACACAATCATTGTCGTTCTTGGTGGATGGAAGGCCAAACATGCAATCCATTGAGATGGATTCCCAAGGCCTCTCAGGAGTAGGAAGAGGGGTGTATAATCCTTGCTTCTTGATGGCTAGCTTGGAAATGGCACAGGCAGTGAAAGATCTGATATACTTATGACGTCTTGTCGAATTTTTGGCCAATAAAAATGCTTATGTAGAACAACCATAGTTTTCTCCATGCCAAAATGTCTTGCCATCCGACTGTAGTGAGACTCCCAAATAATATTTGCATGCTCGCTTGTGGGAACACAGAGGTAGCCCAAATGACATAATAGTCCATCTTGGATGTGAAAATCGATGACATTTTCTCCTGTACCCAAGAGCTAATAGGTAGTGAAGAAGTCAAGTTCACGCTAATAAAGTTGGGGCCACTCAAATGCATCATGCCCACATGAATGGAGCACTATGGCAAGTGCATCAATGGGAGGGCGACTGAGGCAGTCAGGGACACAACTTGTGCTCCCTGTTTTATACGTGATGTTGATATGGAACTGTTCTAAGTATGTGGACCACTTTTGATGGCGGTTGTTTTGCAACTTCCCTTATGTATGTATGAACTGTAGAGTCTTGTGATCAGTGTGGATGATTGTCTCCTTTCCCAGATTGTAATGTTTCTATTGAAAATAGGCTTGCACAATGAAATACATTTGTTTGTCATAGGTGGGGTATTTCAGGACAATATCTGAGAGTGTCTCACTATGGTATTCTACTAGATGACCATGTTGAGTGAGAATTGTGCCTACAACATAGTTGAAGGCATCAATATCAATCTCAAACGGTTGTTGCAGATTAGGTAAGGAGAGTACAGGAGCTGAGCACAAGCGATGCTTCAGATCATCAAATGCTTTTTGTTGTGCCTTCCCCCATGTGAACGTTTCCTTTCCACCGTCATTGGTTACTTAGATGAGGAGCCATGCAATATGAGAGAATCCCAACATGAACCTTCGGTAGAAGTTGGCAAGTCCCAAGAAGCTCTGAACCTCAGTTGGTGTGGTTTGTGCTAGTTAGTCACAAATTACTTGGATCTTAGCTGGATCCACATGTACCCCATGCTCATCAACAATGTATCCCAAGTATTGGACCCTGTTCATGCCAAAGGAGCACTTTTTCAAGTTGGAATATAGATTTTGCTACCACAGGGTGCCCAAAACTTGTTGAATATGCTAGATGTGCTCCTCCCATGTTCTTTTGAAGATGATGATGTCATCCAAATATACCACCACAAAAGAGTTGGTGAAGGGTCGCACAACATCATCCATGAATCGCATGAAATTTGTTGGTGCATTTGTTAAGCCAAAGGGCATGACCATCCATTCGAAGAGACCTTCTTTAGATTTGAAAGTTGCCTTCCATGCATTAGTTGGTTCGATGGGAAACTAGTGGTATCCATACTTTAGGTCAATATTGTTGAAGAAATTTCCCCCCTTGAGTTGGTCAATAATGTCATCAATTTGGGGTATTGGGTACTACTTCTTGACTGTGATTTTGTTTAATTCACTATAACCAATGTAGAGCTATCAAGTCTCGTATTTCTTCCATACCAGCATAATCGGGCTTCCACAAGGGGAGAAGTTGGGTTGTATGTTCCCATTTTGAAGCAAATCTTGGATCTAGTGCTTGATTTTTTCATTTTCCATCAGTGAGCAACAATAGTCTGGTCCATTAGGTAGCAGTGCAGCAGGGGTTAGATCAATTGGATGCTTGACTTGGCAGTGCATCGATAGCCCAGTGGGTGAGGAGAAGATGTCTTTGTACTCTTCCATGATCCCGTCCACTTGCTTCTACTACAAAGAGAGGCTTTGTGTAGAGGTCACAGATGTGGTGGCAACCTTATTCTCATTGCAAGCATGGATCACAAAGAACATGAACTTCTCGGTCTGTGAACTGACCTTACTACATTGCTTGGTAGAAATTAAAGAAATAACAGTAGGAGATGCTACCTCTAGTATCATGTACAATTGTATACCCAAAGTAATAATAACATTGGGGAGAGATATCATAAAATACCTCGTCTTTGAAGGGCTTGATGTTGTAGGGAAGATGACATTGTTGGTTGACGCAAATATCTCATCCTCGGCGAAGCCACTTGATGGTGTAAGGTTACGAGTTCAATGTTATCAGCAAGTCCAACTGCTTGATGACCTCTGTTGAAATCAGGTTCTTTTGACAGCTGCTATCGACAATGAAATGTAGCGGAGTCCCCTTTACCCACATCTATGAGTGAAAGAGGCATTCCCCTTCCTCCGGTTCTTCTGCTTCTCTTGGTTGGACTTTGGTGGTAGCAACAATTGCACTGGGTTTGGCATCGATGATCCACTTCCCACTTTATGTATTTGATTCATATTTAGAATCTACCTCTAACTCAAAATATTTCATCTTAGCCACCAGTGACTGCTTGGAGCAACATTCTTCGGTGTTGTTCCAAGGGATTTTATGGTATTCACACCATTTTCCTATTTCCTTCTTTGACTTCTCATTACCCTTCTTGAGTTGCAGCTTGGAATGGTTTTCTTGAGAGCGACCATCTTTGCTCTATCCCTTGTTCTATGGGTTGGAGCCACATTTTCCCTGCTTCGGTTGTGAGGAGTTTGGCGATCCAAAATCTCGCCTCTTCTACTTAAATTTATGCTCAATCTTGACAAGATATCTATAAGTCGCACCTAATGATGCAATGTCTAGGAAATCCATTTATGTTTGATTGTATCTATGCATACAGACACATAATTTGAGTACCATATGTCATTCAGAGTCTTTGATACCCAATTTGGTTTGTAGGTTATGGAAAATATTGGTGGAATCTAGTACTGTCTGGTTCCTTTCCTGACGTAGTGTGGTCCATCTTGTGTACCGGTCCTCGTAGCTTCCAATAGGATAGTATTATTCTTTAATGGAATATCTGAAGGAATCCCATGTGGGGGCGACCGCAAGTGTTGCATATTCCTCTATGTCCCTTTGCTCAAAGTAAGTATCCCACCAGTTCTTAACATGGGGGATGGACTTGAGGAGTGAAAAAGTAATATTTTCCCTATCGGAAAAATTGTGGATTGAAGAATGCCCTTCGAGCAGATTCAACCATTTATCTACAACATCTACATCTATCAGTCCTTCAAATAATGGAATATCAAAATTTACTTTTACCTTAAAGGGGGTTTCATGGCCAAGGATGATTTTAGGGGCTAAATTTCGCTCATGGGCTAATTTTATAAGGTTTTTCCCAAAAACAGATTCACTATTCTAAAACTTATTCACCCAAATTCTATAGGATAAAATTATTTTATCTTAAAAATTGCCAAAACTTTATACAAACTATATAAAACCCTTAGAAATTTGAATATTTTTACAAAAATATCGCCAAAAATTTTATAGTTTGCATATAAAGGATTAGTAAGATTTGCCAAGGTTTCTACATTTTAAAATAATTTTTCATCCTTAAAATCATCCCTGTTCATGGCCACTTGATGAAGATGCGTCTCATGTGGGCAGTCGCCGAAGTATCTATGCAAATTTTTCCATCATTTCGTTCCTTTCTCGTGAAAGGGATTCCTCGAGCAACATTTTAAAAGGATCTCCTGCTTCATCATCGTTGCTCTTCTTGTCCCACATGGGTTTTTTTCGGGATCGGCGTGGTCAATCTTGCAAAGGCTCGATTGGTTCAAGTCCCAACTTCTTGTACCCAGATCTTGTCGGGGACATGCATGAAGAAAAATAAATGAAGAGAAACCTCTCTTTGATACCACAGATCTGGATGTATGAGTGGAATGAAAGGAATAATAGATTTAATACAATAACATAGAGAGACAGAGAACAATAAGAGATATCCAATGAACAATAACTTCTATTGAATAAATAAAATAGGGTGAAAATATAAAACTACAGAACTGAAAACAACTTGCTCGAATGGTGGTAGCCATCTCTGAGAAGATATGTGGCTGCTACATGCATCCGTCTGAGCAGAATTATTACAATGAGGATCCAAAGGAATTTTTAACATTACTCATGAATTCCAAAACCATAGACATCTAAAGACCTAAGCCTAGTAGATGAAACACCAAAATTTATGTGGGCCCCGATGGGTAAGTTGGCACCTAAACTTCTCGGGGTCATAATGTTTGCATACGAACTCCATTTTAGGTGCATGATAACCCATTGGAAAGGTATTTTTGAGAAATACAAATTATGCCATCAAACTCTAAATCTATCTATAGTTTGACTGTGGAAATCCAAGAAAACATTGTTTAGGGCCCCAAAACGGACCTAGGAGTACATAAAGATGCATTGACATGAAAACTTCCAAAATAAGCCAGTTGGATTAGGTGGGAGAGAAACAATCTCCACCTAGAAGCTGTGTAGAGCTTCGAACAACCCCAAACTGTAGAACCCACAATTACAAATAATTACAGAAGAATGTGATGAGCTAAAAACTATCAAGAGGAGCAGTTGGAATAGGTGGGTGGCCACCAATATCCAATTGGATCACTTGGAAAAAAATTGTATTCTCGTCCCCACTGTGTAGAAAAAGGGCCCTTCTTCTTAGTCTCCATTCCTCTTCTCTTGCTTGAAGGAGTTTTTTTCTCTTTTTTTTCTAGCGTCATTAAGGCCTCTTTTTCTTCTGGAGATGAAAAACATCCTTTTTCAAAATCATAGATTGATTGTAGTTCAGTCTCTGTGCGAATGAGTTCCTACTCCACCAATTGATTTTTCTTTCTTTCCCATTCAATTTTTGCATGCTTGAGGGTTTTTAGATTTTTTTTGAACTGGATAGCTACCCTTTCATCTTGGTTTAGAGGGATCCACAACTCTTTTACTAGATTGATAAAATCCTCGTCTTTCAACCATGCTGAATTAAACATGAAAGGGATTGTTGGTTTTCTTTTGTTTCATGCAACCTTCAGGAAAATGAGATAGTGGTTCAATTCTCTGCAAGTACCCATCCATTGTCTGAGGTAGATAGGTTCCTCCACTAGATGGGTGGATATTAAGAGATGTTCTATCCTTTTATTAATGTGCTCATTCCCCATCCTCTTATTTCTCCAAGTTGGACGCAGTTTAATAGGGGCAATTTCTAGCAGGTCGGAAGCTTCCAATTTTCTTTTAAAAACATTTTTGGGGGAATCATCCTGGGCTCTATGTCCCCATGATTCTGCAGGACCCAAAGAAAAATTTAAGTCCCCCCCAAGAATGTGATTTCTTTCCTTTGTGAAATATTTTTCTAGGAGCTTGTCCCAAAAAATTTTACGATCTTGAGAGGGGTCGTAGACATTTAGAATCATGAACACCATGCCAAGGTCCTCCATTTTGACTATCATTCTAAGTCTAGAGGGAAAACCCCATGAATTTTCCAAATCTATGTATCTAGTCCTCCAACCCGTGACCAAACCACCCAATCTCCCAAAAACATCCAACCCAATGAAACTCCAACCTATGAATATCTTTTCCAAATAGGGACCACTACGTTTGCATCCCCTAGTTTCTTCTAGAGCATGATGATATCCATCTAAGTAGACTCCACTAGCATGTGGAGGGTGGATTTCTTTGAGGGGTTCACCAAACTCCTACATTTGAAGGAGAGAAATTTCATTTTGAATCCCATCTAGGGGTTTGCAATGCTCTAAGGGCCCCTGTGATGGAAAGTTTACATCCCATTGCCATGTCAGTGGTCACCCTCTAGGTGAAGGGTTTATACCCAAGCCATCCAATTTTTGAGGTAACTCTCTGGGGGTCTAAATAGGTCAGTTTCTCAATTGGTATTGAACTATTTACTCATCAGAAATGCTTGAGGATTCCTGTGAGTGTCTAGGTAGAAAATAAGAGGGATGGGTAGGGAAAGGGGCCAGTGAGAGTTGGGACAGAGGGGGATCTAATGAAGAGGGGGAGTAAGAGTGATTAGATTATGGGGAGAAACGGATGTTCTTCAGAGGGCCAAACAATTTTTTTCCCTTGAAATAAAAAGACTGAAATTAAAAATTTAAAGTGGAAGAGAAGGGCCTAGGAGGCATACCCAGATGAGCTTCAATGCCCTGCTGAAGTAGCCATTCAGAAGTCGATTCTGTCTTTGTGGTGGATTGAGTGTAGATTTATCTCAAGCTTGAAGTGGTGGAAGAATCCCCATCCTGGTGCCTTTGATCCTCCCTACCACCTAGGGGAGAAGTACCATGAGAAACTAAAGCCGATCTACCTTGCTTTGAGGGGCCGGTACAAGAAACATCCCCCTGGGTCTAGGATCCTATTTTCCATAATTTTTCACCTGGGAGGAGATCCTTTTGCAACTCATTGTTAATGAACACTCTGAGGTTTGATGACCATGTTTGTGGCATCGATGGCACTTGAAGGTTCATAATCAATATTTTTCATAAAGACCTTGTTTCCCCGGGACAGTTCTAGGTCCTCAGAGAGCCCTTTTTTAATATTAAAAGAGACCATGATCCTTGCCATTGAAATCCTCCCAATGGAGATAAAATACATGTCAGCATCCAAATATGTGTCAAGGGTATTCCCCATTTTTTCCAAAGCATTTCACCGTCTAGCAGTATGATGGCAGCCCAACAACCGAAATTTCATCGATGCACTCACAACTTGCATCGAAGAAAGGTGACCATTTCTTCATAAGTAGAGGTGTCGAATCTATGCACCAAGGAGATCTCAGGACCTTGTCCACGTCCTCCGTAGTCTAAAAATTGAACATGAACCAACCCTTGGAAAGGATATGGACCGCGGGTAACCAGTTAAGAGTGGCCAACCAATTATTTTGGACCCAATCCCTTAGTTGAGTGGAACCCAAATGCCGACCATTTTCTTTTCCCACCACGACCCTTTCAGCCAGATCTAAAACCTCTGGAAGGATAACATTGTCGCCTAGGGAAAACTTATGCAAATGAGGAACAATTTTAACACCGACCTGGATTTTTTTTTAGCAGCTAGATTCTCCCCTAAAACCTTCGGACGCTTATTGATGAAGGACCCCTCCTCACTCCCTAATGGAGAAGATCAAACCCCAAAAATACCCCCCTCATCCCTCCCCTGGACTGAGCAGGAGGGGGATTTTGTAAAAAAAAATCTAGATCCAAAGAAAAAGACTTACCAACTTTCGGAGAGGTAAGAAAGAACTTGTGAGGGGAGAAGGAAGCCAGCTGGAAGGGGAGTAACCGAAATGAAGGTCGACAAGACTGTGTCCCTTTCCTTCTTATTGAGAAAGGGCTTGATGCAGGTCTGCAAAAAATGGGGTGTTTGGAAAAATACCATCAAAGGGAGTCATATCCGAGAGACCCGAATGCTTCCACCATGCACCAGATTTCCAACTCTAACCTCTTGAGGATGCACTTTCTCAAGACAAGAAGTGTGGAAGGGATTGCAGGGAGGACACATTGGACTCCAGGCCTATAGGCGAATTGCCAACGGGAGGGGATGGATGAGGAAGAGTGGCCCCACAAGCCAAACCCTGAGCTTGTGGCTAGCTTGAAAAATAAGGAACAACACTCAAATTGCCAACAACATGAGAGAAGGGATCCATAATAGGAGTGGGAGAGTGACCAGTTGGCAGGCTCCAGATCAGTTTCCCATCTGACGGATCCACTTTGAAGTCTACAAGGTCTGAGTAACCGTCAAATCCCTCCCCCACAGAGTCCATCACGCCGACTTTAACTACACTCCAAAACTTCAACCGCCTAACACCCAAATGCAGCTTCCTAACTACTGTTACCACAAGAAGAGAGAACTGCAAAGGAAAAGGATCCCAGTGCCCACTACAGCTAGGGTTTCCTCATAGCAACACCCCATCCCCCTTCATCACTTCAACCATTTTAACAACCCCTTAAAGCAATTTGTATCTACTACTATTATTATATACTCATATATACATTAAATACTTTAAAGAAATGCCACCATTATAGTTGATCATTAAGTTATCCTCCATTTAAATATTCGAATATCTAACTAAAAAACATACAAAATTTAAAATAAATAGAAAAATTCAATAAATTAAATTAAATGAATTGAATTGTTTCTAACGCACTTATTCATATATACCTTAAAGAAATGTCACCATTATGTTGATCATTAAGTTATCCTCCATTTAAATATTCCAAAATTCTAACTAAAAAAACATATAAAATTTAAAATAAATAAAAAAATTCAATAAATTAAATTAAATTAAATTAAATTAATTGTTTCTAACACACTTATTAAGTTATCCTCCATTTAGATGTTCCAATATTCGAAGCAAAACAACAAACAAAAAATTTTCCATAAAAAGTCAATAAAGTGAATTGAATTGTTTTGTTTCAAACACACACTTGGAATACCTTCTTTCCATTCCATTTCCATTCTTCATCTTCCTTTTGCTGTTTTACTATCCAAGTTATTCCTTTGAAATATATTAGGTTATTCCCTGGTTAAAACAAAGCCTCAGTCATGCCTTCAGGGCTGAGAACGGATTCATTCTCACAGCGTTGGGCAGTGACTCATGGCCTTCCTTTATCCATAAGTATCTATCCTTCCTTACAGCGGCAGGGCGCGGGTAATTTAGCATCCCATCCAATCCAGCTTCTGCTCTCGACCTCTGTTCGCTCATCCGTTATTGACAAAATTCGGTAGCTTCAGTCTCCATTTTTGTGCAGCTGCCAAAGACCAGACCAGAGAGATTGAGATGACAAGAAATTCAGTAGCTTTGTTGTGTCTATTTTCAATGTTTATTGTTGTTGTCATCTTCATAAAAGTGACACAGCTGACAAAAGCACAGGTGAGAGAGCTGAGAGAGTTGATACAAGATCTGTCCTTCATAGCAGCCCATCCTCTGAGCGTTGGGATAACGACGACGCTTGTGATCATTTTGTTCACTTTTAAAATGAGAGTGTCAGCGACTTTGCTCGGTCTGTTTTCTGTTATTTTCATGTTTTTATATGTGAAGATGGACGAGTTAATGGGGGAGTTGAGAGAGGCTGTGTCTTATATAGCTGCCCATCCTCTATTGTTTGGGATGTTGAACATAATTAAGATCACTGTGTTCTCTTTTCACATGGGAAAGTGGATCATAATTATGATCATTAACATCACTGTGTTCATTTTCCATATGTCTATGTGGATCACAGTTAAGATGTTTCCGATCATTGTGTTCATTTTTCATGTGTGTAAAAGGATGTTCAATTTCCTTGTACCTCTTGTCACTGAGAGAATGGTAATTTATAAAAGGGAAGATGCTAGATCTTATGGAACCTTGAGAGAAGTTGAGTAAATGTTAGAGCATGGTAATCTATAGAAGGGAAGATAAGATGATAGATCTTATGGAACCTTGAGAGAAGTTCAGTAAGTGTTGTAGAGACAGAAGTGTATGATATGGAAAATGTAATGAATTTTTTATTAATATAAATGAGCTTAACAAAGCTTAACATATTACTATATGTTTGAGTAATATGTAAGTGTAGATTCTTTATTTAATGATTTTTTTTTTGGTATTTTTTTAAAAGATTATTTATATGTATATATAAATATATAAAGTGGGTCTAATGGTTAAGAATATGTATTTTTTTTTAAAAGATCACAAGCTTAAATGAAGAGGAGTAAGGTATATATACCTTATCCTACATAGAAGGTTAGAAGAGAAAGAGTAAATTCTAGTTATAAACATTTCATATATTGTAGTTTTATGTAATTAGTGTGTTTGTTTTTATTTATTTTATATTAATTTATTTATTTTGGTATTTTTAAAAGAAAAAGTTTTATCTCACACCTAGCATGAATATAGTTTAATGCAAATTAAGCTTGAAAATTTGTAGTCACATTAGGCAATTTTGATTGTCTTACTATAATAAACCAATTAATTGATATGAGATCAAAAATGATGTTGTTTTTTATAATATTGATAATGCATGTAATCTCTATGAATATATTAATAGATATCATTTCGATCATTTCAAAATTGATTTATGTTTATTTGAAACGATGTTAGATATAGTAGTACATTGTTAAATTATAATTATATACAGATCCACAAGTAGCCTAACACGGATTATGATAATTAAAAAATCATATTTGATTCTAGTATGATTTTTAATAGATATCATTTCGATCATTTCAAAATTGATTTATGTTTATTTGAAACCATGTTAGATATAGTAGTACATTGTTAAATTATAATTATATACAGATCCACAGGTAGCTTAACACGGATTATGATAATTAAAAAATCATATTTGATTCTAATGGAATTCATCATTTCTCTTTGAAATATGTGTTAATGACATGGATGAAATGGATAATGGGTGGATAAATATCATGTTGATCATAAGACTAATAAATATGGAAAGATATGATTTAATGCCAATGCATAAGTGGTTTATCGGGAAATCAATACATTGTTTGACACACCGACCACACTGAAAGGGGGTGAATCGGTGTGTGGATCTTTTAAAACGTTTTCTTGCTTTAGTTAGTAACCAATTCAAAACTTATTATACATTCACTATTAGCTAATTGCATGTAAACATATATCAACAACATTCGTCAATAATAGAGAATTATGAGCCATCATCATAATGAACACAATGGACACCAAATATATGTGTAAGCTTTTGTATTTACATGAAGACTACAATCTCCGGGAGTTTATCAACACCAATTGAAAAGGAGCACCAACTCCAAGAGAGTTCCAACTCTCAAATACAAGACTCAGCTTGCAGATCTCAACACCAACTAAGTACAAGACCCATCTTATAGACAAAAAAAAATCTATCCAATTGTACCAACATTATTCAAATATTTTTTACAGATCTGTGACCTGTCTATGCTGCAACACACAGGTATTTGCACCCTTCCTAACTGTAACTCGAGGATGTCCGCGCCTATCTTCATTGCAACTCACAAACTACCTCAAACTCACCAAGTATCATTGTCATTGGCTCAGTTTCTGTCAAACTGCCACTGTAAAACCTGTCATGTCAACCTGTACCAGAAACCTGTAACAACCTATATCAAATAACCTCCAATCACCAAGACATATCACCAAAACAACTCTTAACCATATGCACAATATCATGAGGATGTGCATCAACCAAAACTGCTCATAACAACTCACAACCATCACCAACACATGCCTCTACCAAGCATGTACCAATCACAACCAAGTACCAACCACAACAAGTGCATCAAACATGCACAAGAACATACTCCAAGCTAACCAACAAAGAGCCTCTAGCAATACATCATACCATCCATAAACTAAAAACCATAAACCCTTACATCAAACCATGTGCCAGAGTTTCATTGCTATATAGCATCAAGCATGTATTAACCATATACCAAGATCACCAACAAAGACCTTTCAC
>JASDQU011247407.1:0-25691 GCA_032191745.1 Picea mariana
CTTCAACACTTTCCCAAAGTCTTGAAGGCTCAAGTATCGGGGCGAAGGAGAGTCGTCTGATCACCGCGGATGGTGGACCATTGATCTGGCTCCATTTTGGAGTTTCAGATACTGGGAGTTGGAGAAGTCAAAGACACTCACGGAAAAAATGTTGAAATGAGAAATCGTGAAGCACCTTTTGGCACAGCCTGTGGTCACCGTCGGTGGTCAAGTGAGGGGAAAGAGCTAGTGGAGCTAAGCTCCTTTTCGGTGATCGCAACATGAAGAGTCGAGACTCTTCACCATGGGATTCCTGAAGTCGTGAATCGCAAAGTGCTCGTTTGGCTAGCAAGTGGTCACAACATGTGGTTACATGGTCACGAGAAGGGAAGGAGCCAGTCCAGCTAAGCTCCTTTTCGAAGTTTCAAGGATCACAACTTGGAGTGTCAAGACCCTTTGACATAGGATTGCCAAAATGCAAAATGCGAAATGCATTTTGATTAGGCCCGTGGTCACAGCCAATGAGCATATGGAATAAGTGTGAGACCCAGCACTTGTAATTCAACGGTGCAGGTTAATCGGGAATATGATCGAAGGGTTATTTTTTTTCTTCAAAATTTAATTGATCAGTTACGATTCAGTTAGCTGAACTGAATCATGATTCTTGAATAGTTGGCGATTCAGTTGCTAAGGCGTTTTTGCCAGGGTAGATTCAAGCTGTAACTGCAGAGGTTTACGTGTATAAAATAGACATGAGGTGACTGGGCATCTTGGGGTTGTTCTGAGTGAAAAATATGTTGAATTGGGAAAAAGGAAAAACCATAGTATACATAGCGTGAGATCAAACTCAGAAATGTGAAACAGAAGATGAACAAAACATAAAAAAAAGGGGGGGTGAAGAGAAAAGAATGTGCAGATATCAAAGAGCATGAGAAGAACAAAGAAAGACTAGATAGAGAGAGACAGCAAGTCAAGTCAAGTATGAACAAAGCAGAAGAATAGTGAAGCAGAGAAGATTTGAAGAATAGAGAAGAAGTGGTAAGAATTGATATATTTGTGTTGTTGTTTATTCAATCATGTATTTATAATCAGGGAGGTAGGGTGGTGCTAGGGAGGACTGTAGTCCTCTGTTATTCAAGTTGGTGCTTGAATACTGGAAGTTGAAGCTTCCATCTAGTTGTGGCTAGAAAACAGGGTGGCAGGGTGGTGCTCAAGAAAACACAAAGTTTTCTATATACAAGTTGGTGCTTGTATAAATCTAGTTGGTGTTGGAATATTTAGGGAGTTGGTGCTTCCTTCTAGTGGGTGCTAGAGAAACCAGAGAGTTGGTACTCTCAACAAGTTGGAGCTTGTAAAATAGAGGTAGTAGCCTCGCTTTGAGTTGGTGCTCAAGCATAGATGATGTACAGAACTTAAAAGACTGCCTATCATTTCGAAGAAGAAGAGGTTTTCTCCCTTTATGGGTTTCCTCGTGATAATATGTTTCTGTGTATATCTTATGTGTGACTGATGCTCATTATTTATGTTGTCCATATGATGTATAATATTAATGGTCACTTGGTGAAAGATTAAAAATGGTTTAATAGACTTAAAATTGTTTAAGCACAGTGACAACTGATTCACCCCCCCCTCTCAGTTGTATTAGTAATTTCAATAGCTAGGCCTTCAGCCCAGCCCCTGTTCACATGCTCTAGTGCCATACAACCATGGTATTCTACCCACTTAGGGGCTTAACCCAATGGACCAATATATTTAGTATATGTCTGCCACTATATTTAACCTTTCCGACATTTAAGTGGTCGCCTACCAGATTTAGCAGAGCGCGCCCATATTAGTTGTAACCATATACTAAAAAGGGGAGGCTCATGGGATTTGACCCCGAGGCCTCCGCCAACTAATCTCTTAACTTAGCCTCCGCTACCCGCTCCACCAACGGATTCATTTATGCCTAACCGCCCACACAATAATATATAAGGAGACCTATGGTTCAGAGTTCAAAGTGCATTCGACACACAAGAGCACAAGAGAGGCAGGTCGAGCACATCCGTACAGTACAGATTTTTGCACAGTTTTTTAGGCTGGGCATGGATTTCGATATGTGTCCAATGATTTATTGCAGGAGTAGTGGCATGAAAACTGAGGTAGGGTTGTCTTGGGGGGCTGAAAGTGTCCAACTCAGATTAAGGCGTGGAGATAGTCATTTTTAAGTAAAACGACGCCATGAATGCAGTGGTGTTGTTAGTTTTTTTATCTAAGCAAATCTTCTATGGCTTAACTCCAAAATGAGGTATACTTATGTATTTTGCCCAATTCTTTTGTGGAGTTAATTAAAAGACCTACCCATTTGAGAGCAGGACCCAGAGACGTAATCCACCAGGGACGAACTCCGTTATCAAGTTCTTTGTGTTCATATTACATGATTATGTCTCTTTCCTTTTGAGTTTTTCCTTCTTTATGGTGTACTTTTGTTTATGCTCATTTAATATAGTTCTTTAATAAGTCACTTGACGAAAAGATCCTGGATCACTCCTGGTAGTTGAATCTATAAGTCGCCTTATCTCAAATGCAGGTTTACAAAGAAAATTCAAAGACATTCAAATCTGTCCAACATGTTCTCTCACTTATCTTATATTTGTAGATGACATACTCATCTTCTGCGAAGGGAGAGATTCTTATCTAGAAAATTTAAAGGACATCCTCAATACTTTTTACCTAGCTACTGAAATAAAAATCAATCAGGACAAATCTTCACTAATGGTATGGGGTTTAAACAATTAGGAATCAAACTCAATCTCTACTCTCTTTGGAGTACAAGTAAAAAGACCCAGGAGATGGCCTCAAGTACCTGGGATTCACTCTCAAGGAAACAAAGTATAGGAAACTAGAATGGGCATGGCGTTTAGTTAAAATTGAAAATAAATTTATCTCTTGGTATAACAGATGGCTTTCAAGAGCCAGAAGACCGGTGCTCCTCAATTTTTTTATAGAAGTGATTCTAGTCTACTCGACCTCTCTAGCTTGGGTGCTAAAAGGAGTGTTGCACAAAATATCTCAAAAATCCAAAGAAAGCCAGAGCATCTCTTCCTTTTCGCCTTGCCTCGAGGGCTTACGGGTCTGTGGGCACAGTTGAACAAGGCTCGTATTCAGATACTCCACCTGAAGAAGAGGTTAAAACTCTCGGCCCCTAGTGTTGGCTTCAAAGAAACACATCTCAAAGCCAAAAGTATATGGAGGATGGGGACTTAAGGACATTATTTACATTTGCAAAATCCCTGGCAATAAAAAACTCTTGAATTATGGTAGATGGGAACAACATGTGGCATAAAATAATAAAAGAAAAATACTTTCCCCAACAATCTATTTTGGAATGGATTCGATCCCCAAATAAATCTGTCAAGAAAGAAATTATAATTTGGAAAGCCATCATAAACTCTTTTCACATAATAAGAGATTGGATAATATGGAAAATAGGGGATGGCTCCAAAGTGTTGATTGGGAAGGATCCTTGGATTGGTTGTGCCAACAATCACTTACTTCCTGAGGAGCTTGTCATTTCCCTAAATCAGAGGGGCTTCTTCTATCTAAACCAAATTGGGCACAAAGACTTTATCACAGGAAACACTAGATGGATCTCGGGTGAAGATTTAAATCTAGAAGCAAACTCTTTGCAGGCCTGGCATAATTATATCAGCTCTTTGGAAAACTCTTTTGTCAAACTTACTGATAAAGAAGATCAAATTGTCCAGTCCTTCAATTCAGCAGGGAAATACCCTCCAAAACAGGGATACCTTTCACAATTTCAGTCCACGAATCATGATCCCCCCCTTTGGTGGGGTAAATTACTATGGAAACTCAAATTTCCTCCAAAATCAATTGTATTTATGTGGATTCTCTTAAAAAACAAGGCCCCAACCTAGGAAAACCTTTAGAAGTGTTCCTTCACAAGCCCAAGTTGATGTGCTCTATATCTTTCAGCAAAGGAATCTAGTTTGCATCTCTTCCTACACTATTCCTTCACAACTTCGGTATGGTGAGAGATTAGTAGCTCTATCGGACCCTCCTTTATCTGGAATGGGTCAAACATGGAAGAAGCACTTCAAAATTGGTTGTATGATCATCAAAATCATGAGTACAAGGCACTACCTCTCATCATTTGTTACGGAGTTTGGATAGCCCGAAATAAATCCATCTTCGAAAACAAATAGGTCTCCATAGCTCATATTTTCTTGCAATGCATCAACATCTTCTTAGCCTTTCCACAAAAAAGTACTTCTTCTTCATTTCCAAGAATCACAAATCCTCCTACCATCAACTTTGAAGTTCCATGGGCATTCTTTGATGGTGCAGCCCAACGATCACCCTCTATTGGAGGAGCAAGGGGAATCCTTCATGTATCTCAAAGTCCTTATTTTTCATTCTCTGCTGGACTACGAGAGGCCACCAATAACTTCAATGAACTCATGGAACTTTATCTTCTACTTCTCCTAGCTCTTGAAAACAACATCACCCACTTGAATATCTATGGAGATTCTTTATTTGTTATCCAAGTTATGATAGGCACACACATTTTCCATTCATATACTTTGGTTCCACTTTTGGAGGAAATAAAGAGGCTCTATGCAAGATTCACTCATATTACATTTTCACATGTTTACAAGACTCACGATCAACAAGCGGACCAGTTCTCAGAAGCTGGACTAGACCTGGACAAAGGATGTTGGAAAGTCAAGGAAGAAGGCTTGAATGGCCCCAGGGAATTTCTTCAAAACCCTTGGTTCAACCTATGATTAAATGTTTTCATCATTTCTCCTTTTTGGAAATGTATAAGAATGTAGATATGATTCTGGACTCTGACATGATCAACCATATAAAAATAGATACCTAAGTGTATGAATGTGACAGGTTTTATACAGATCATTTGTTGACACATAGGAAGGATCCTTTTTTTTCTAAATTTTGAACAGTTGTCCGCGGATCTCCACTGCTAATCAGACATATCTCAAGAATGCTTTTGGAATTTATAGATATAATTTTATTTCCCTATAATAAAATTACATATTTTTTCCTTGGGAAAAAAAAGTAACTCGTTCTCTGTCAAATGTTGACTATATAGTGTATGAACCTATCATTTTTCCTATGATCTTTTGCGAAATTTCCTTTCCAATGTGCATGTCACATTATAAGCCATCAAATTTAACGCACTTAATCGATTCAAATTGTAAATATCTTAATTATAATGCTTATTAATATTCATTTTACTTATAAAGAGATGGAACCCCCATGATAGGAACATACAACAACAACTAGGGTTTTTCCCTAGCTATGCATAAACCATCCCTCAACCTTGATCCGGCCTCACATGGTTGATCTTACCTCTCCACGAATCAATTCCATGCTTTCCTCATTGGTGGCAGTTATTCTGAATGACCCTTCCCTCCATGTCAACTTTGTTTCTTGCATGGCAGTGGCTCATTCTGCTTCAACAATGTCTTTCTCCTCTGGTGTGTTTTGTTCTCATGCAAAAGCAAGCCTTGGGAAGTCCGTGGAAGCCAATATGGGTAGTGGATGTAGATTTAGTCCTCATCCTTAAAATGATAATCCAAGGAAAGCTTCTTTCAACAAAATTGTGAAGAATGTCTCTCATTCTTTGTGACTTCTAGTTCAGGAGGCTCCAACCATAACTATTCCTATAATGAAAGATGTTATAGTTCAAGTGGCCTTCTATAGTACCAATGGTCTTGTTTTTCATTTAAAAGGTCTCTGGCTTTGTCTAGCAGATCTACACAAATGGATTTATGACTTCTAGAAACCTCTAGTAAAATATGAGGCTTTTATCTATCCCTATGCAAAAGGGTTTTTCATTGTTGAGTTTCATCTTATTGAAGATAGGCATTTGATTTTAAATTATGGTACCTAGTTCTAGGGAAATTCAAGATTATGTATGAAACCATGGACTCCATCATTCGACCCATTGATAAATACCCTTTCATTGGCTCCTATGTGGATTACATTTCCAAGTCTAACCTTGCATTTTATCAAACTCTCTTCAAGCCATTAGAAAATTCCTTGGAAGATATTATTTCAGAAGTTCTAAAACAAAGGAATGAAGCATCACTACATATGCCTGCATATGCGTGGAAATGGACTTCAGCAACGGGTTTCCAGCAAAATAATTCCAAAAGGCGAAAACTACCACTATAGGCAAAAGCTTGATTATGAACATGTTTCTTTCCTTTGTAGAGATTGCTTTGAAACATGGAATTTAGAAAGAAAAAATTCCCAAAAGGGCCAAGACAAGTAAAGAAGCATCATTGTAAAATCATTTGGTGGGTTGGAGCCAAGTAAGAACATCAATTGATTTCCAAGGAAGATCCACTTGAATTGGACCCTCCCATGGAAGAGCCAAAAGTGGATACAAAGAAAACTAAGGACACATAGTGGATTCAGAAAAAACTAGGGACACTCTTTAAAAATAAGACCCTCCATGTTAGCAAGGACTATCACAAGGTTAAGTGGAATAGGAACATCCTCTTCACTCTGATTTAGATCAGGATGCAAATCCCCCTAAGGTGAGTTGGGAATATCAGGCTAAAGAATATGATATACTCTACATGGTTGAACTAATGTGCCATAGTAGTGATCTCTAGAAAGATGTGGACACACATTGGTAGAAACATGAGTGAACTGCCACCAAGTCCTAGTTAACCAGCCATGTAGTGATCGGTTAACTAGTCTAGACAACTGGAGTGAAGAGAAACGCATGCATACACATGTAGTGTGCCCTCCAAGCCTCATACATGTCAAGTGCACCCTCTTGGTTATGATCCCAAGGTGAGTGCACCCTCCTGGTGATTATCCCAAAGTGAGAATGCAACACTTGGTGATAATATCAAGCATGACATGTAAGACTTGACTCCATTAGTCTAACTGACATAAAATTGAGTAAAGATTGAAGAGGAGGTGGCGCCCTCATCTAAGGGAGAATATCTCTGACCAGGGTTTCCCTCAACATAGAATAATAAACTTAGGAAAAGAAATACGAGGTGGGTGTGTAATATCTCCAATAAGAATAGCCTCTTAGAATCAACAAAAAAGCCATTTAAACATTCAACATGTTAAGCAACAATTTGGTGAGAAATATAATAGATTTTCTCACTTGAATGTAGAACCCCAATCCCAAAATAAGTTTGAAAAGGAAAACCCTTCCTAGGGTCACACCAATTTAGAAAATTAGACATCAGGCTTGAAAATGGCTATCTCTAGCTCTAGAGGAAGGAGAAATCTTGACTAAAAGGAAATTTTAGATGAATCTTGGAATATAATCTTCAAGGGTGAGTCCTTGATGTGAGGGGAATGGATCGATGTAAAGAATCAAAAGGGAAAGAAGGGCACCATTACTAAAGTAAGAACTCTTTATGCCTTGGAATAAATTTGGACTTTAATGTTTCCATTTATATAACGTTGAAATGGAAAACACTAATAAAAATGAAAAACGATCACTATCAATAATCAAGCAACTCTAAAACTTTAAAAAACGACTTCAATTTTTTTTTTAAATGAGATTAGATAAGCCATATTTAAATATATATTGTTATGCTACTCATTGAACATAACTAGCAGTTGCCCCTGATGGTTCGAAGGATGTCGTAAAAAAATGCAATGTGTTAAAATGCAATATGAAATTTGGGGATTTCAATTATGCTACACTAGGTCAACTAAAGACTTTATTTTTTTTCCAACTAACTTTAGATGCATAAATTGAGATTCCCTAATTGGAAGAGTAGAGTAACTATTTTAATAGTGAGATGGGAGAAATTTTGACATGCAACATGTCCATTGAACTAGATAGTAAAGTGTGATGGTTGGTATTTCTTGTGAGAATAACTATCTTAGGAAGCAAAGTTATGAGAAAGACCATGAGCGAGGTATTTTTCAGTGTTGTGTAGAGGGGAATAATCATCATCCCAACTCATCAAACCACTATTATCCTACACAACATCCAAAAGTATTATTGATCATGTGTTAGCCACCCAACATGCTAGTGGCAACAACCCTTTAAGCAATAACATGTCTCTTCATAAAATAAATGGGCTATCACTAATGATTCAAAAACATCTATCAAGTTGGGGACAAGTGGAGCACACACTTGGAGTTCAATCGATGTAGGTTTATGTATACAAATGTGAACTTTGATAGTTGGAAAACAAATGAACGTGTATGGAGCCAGGATTAACAACAACTCATTTTAAAATCCTAAACCAACTCGGAATGAGTAGTGATTGTAAAAAATAAATCCTTTGAGACCTAGATTTTCTGAATAATTATCAAAATGAATGCTCACTACCTTTCCTTTTCAACTCAAAATTACAACCAAGAATTTCAAGTTTTCTCCATTAAACATATGGAGCATAAACAAGTATTCAATAGTAATCTCAATTATTTTAAATGGACTATAAAAATTCTAATCAATATAAGGTGCAAATCCCTCTACAATTTGTTAACACAAAATTGGAAGTAAAACTCTCAAAATATGCAATGCTCTACCAATCCTCATTACTATATGTGTATGTACATAATTGTAAAAAATGTCATCGTTTTCATTGACATTTGGTGTAAAGATCACTTCTAATTTTGAGTGAGGCATTTTAAATGGTGTTCTTGATCAAGGGAAACATGTAAATCATCACATAAACAAATAGGGTGTTAAAAAACCCCTTCTAGTACAATATAAGCAATTATTTGGGGGTAGTGAAGAGATCCACACAGTTTTTTTAATGGACGTATCAAATGTGGTAATGTTGGAGAACAAATTATAGGCAGGGGGGACTATGATCAAGGTTTAACCATTAAGATCCACTTTTCCAATTACAACATGATCCTATCTATGAGATGTTATGGGATACAATCAGTGAAAACACACAAACAAAAGAAAAAACAAAAAACTCAAGCTATAGTTTGAATGAGGTGAGAATTTGCTAACCAAACTGTAGGTGGTGAACTTGAGAAACAAACAAGCAATTGAGTCACATTGATAATTAGTTTCCCAGTCTAGTAGATAATTCATGTTATATGCATGATGCACCCTAAATGTCACTATCGAGTTAACATGCTATCAATCGTGCTGACACCCATGGCCATGAACAACCCTAGGCTATGTACTAAAGCCATGACCACCAATCGAGTTACTAACAAACTATGTAAGCTCACATTGGAACATACACCCACTAAATCATATTTCAAGTAGGTGGAATCTGATCACAATTAACTATGTTACATTGTTTCCATCAAATAAATCTCTAGTGGATTTGATGAAACACTTAGATGCCAAAATTTTGTTTCAATTTGAGGGGGGAATTGTAGAGTATTTGTAAAGTGCAATGGGGAAAATGATTATCCACATTGGCCTACTTTCTCTCTCACATAGTGTTTGTGAAGATGAACCCCACCCCTTCCATTATTTTTATTTATCATCGTCTTCATCAACTAAAACATGTATACATTATGCTATGGGATTTGTTTTTTTCCCTTGTCAATGGAGCAAAAATGGTAGCATAGGTGGGTATTGAGGAAAAGATATGAAATAATCTTACTCAAGCATTTTCATATTCTAGTTGGCTAAAGCAAAATAGACGGGAATATCACCCTACATTTATAACCATCAAAATTAATATCATAACTCACAAGTATTGATTACAAGTGCTTAGGCTGGTTTTTGTAAATAAAAGCTTGCTGAAAAATTCATTATTTATGTGTTTTTCTGAACATAATAGATGTTGAAATAAATATAGAAACAGAAGTAAAGACACCAAGTTGATAATCAAGACAGATGAGACATAAAGCAATCCTTTATTTCATTCTAATTCATCAAAGAGTCATTCTCTTTACAAAATTTCGTGAAGAATTTTTGGACCAAAGTCAAACTTAGACGTCCCTGATGAAACATACAAAAGGACCTCTGACAGAAAATTAAAAAATGAACTCTAAAAGCTGGATCAACTTGCCACAGATTGTTGCCCACTCGACTCTGCATAATAGCCTTTGTCAGTCATGAAAACTAATTCACAAACTGACAAGTCTACACAGACTATCAAAGATAGATCAACACCTTTGAAAAACAAGTGTTTGAATGATGTAATTTAGCCTTGAATCGTGTTGTCTACAATAATACCATGTTATCATAAAAAAGAATTAGGCTTGTGATAAATTAAGGAATGAATGAAAACTGAACTATCTCAACATAAACTCAAAGAGAAAACCTTAGTATGCTTCTCCTTCTATATCCCTTTTGTTCCTCCCTTTCCTTTTGCCTTTAAACCAATTAGAGTTGGTTGAAGTAGTTGAACTACTTCATTAATTAAGTTAACTAAAAATTCAACCAACTTTTTAGTTAGGGGGAAAAGTAATAAATCATAATAAGGGTTTTAAATAAATAATAACTAGTAGGTGGGACCCCTTGTGACTCCCCTCAACACATTCATGTTTGACAATTTATCTCATTGATATTTGAAATTATTTTCAAAAATATATTACTCATATACCCCCAAAAAAACATGTTGTACAAAACTTCTGAAGTCAACTGTCATCAACAATAAGTAAAATAAAACATAAAATCCATATTTTCCACTCTGAGATGCAATCTTTTCCTTGTTGCTATTGTCGCCTTTTGATCTCTCTGAATTTGCCTTTGGCTATGTTGAGCCTTTAGGCCTAATCTCGTTGATCACATGAGAACAATCGTCCCTCAAATGCATCCGAGAGGACACGGATTTATCAGAGCCATTGGAGGGTGAGGAAGGGGCAACAGTGGCTTTTCCTTTGTCAAGGGCATGGTGGGCCTTGGTTTTCAACCTTTTGCTAGCATGTGAGGACTGAACTGGTGAGTGGACAGGGCCAGCTTGGACAATCTGATTGATAGGCAGGGGAGCGGGTAAAGACATATTGGGCCAGCCACGATGTTGGGAGACTTTCGGGTGGACAATCTCTTGTCATTCGTCGTTTTCGGGAACCTCGGGTTGCAATGAGACATGAGGGGGCACGGGAATACCAGGGGCTTGTGGAGCTTGTAAGGGAGGCCTCTCAGGCCTGGGTTGGAACACTCCTTGCCCAATCCAATTGAAAAACCCAACCTGAAATAGCTAGCCTAACTCTTGCTAGTCAGCATCAAAGTGAATGGAGAATCTATGTCCTCTAGGGCCCCTGTTCCAATTGCCTCTTCCTCGGTTACCTCTGCCATGGCTACCTCAGCTTAAAAAGCTCATTCTCGCATGCATGATTTATTAGCAAATAGTTCCTTTAACAACCATACATGACAACTCTTTTAAAATATGAAATAAATTTTGGCTCAGCAACATATCATACCCATGCAATCCAATCCATACAAATTGTTTAACTGTTGTCAATGAGCAGGGGGCGAACAAAGGTTCTGGGATATGCAAGGTGTTTGTATTGAACGAAAAAAATGTTAAAATGAGGGGGGAAATAACATGGTTACTGCTCACAGACAAAAAAAAATCAAATGAAATGTAAACCAAAGAACATATCACTGTAATCCATTCCCGTGATCTTAAACTATCACAATGCAGAGGTCCTCTTAACTGTAATTAAATTTTAAGAACAGGGAGTGAGTAATAAATATGCGAAGGTGAAGGGATTGTAATTAGCGAAAAGTGAAATAATGATAGGGGAAAAGAGTGGATATCGTTCATAAGAATAATTAAGGAATCCATAAAACCATTATGTATTCAGTGCAACAACCAACACTAACCAACTACTGTGATCAATTAGCAATCATTGTGTATAATTCATCATTTATGTGTATTAACTTGTTCACTGTTTGCAATTAAATATTTAACACAGTGTCATCAAACTCAAAATAATATGCCTTCCAAAACAACCTGTATAAGAGTTATATTTCTTCCCATTTGTCCCATTAAATATTCAAAACAATTTCTAAATGAACACACAGTCACTTGTTCCCACTGTGTTCCATCAGAACATCAACGATTGTCCATGAATTATTTCTTCAAATCAAACACAGAGGCAAACAATGTGCCCAATTCCATTCCTCTAATCAATTTAATAATCAAATTGCAACAAAACCATATTGTTATAAAACCCATGCCAATATCTGATGGTGTAATCAAACGATATCCATAACATATACAATGGATAGCCATGCCACAAATATCAATTCTTTAAATTGCAATGATCCCGATCGAGCAATTTAAACACACAGTAACAACAACCATCATTTAAAATCATAATACGTTGTAGAAAACATACAGCCCAACGCATAATGCAATGAAACATACTCCCAATCAAACCATAAACAACGTTTGAGTTATCAATCCAACACAAGGAGGCAATGACTGTATGCTCGATTCCCTTTCTCAAATCAATCAATTCAAACCATGTTGAGCCATCGAATCAATAGTTATGATAAACGAATACAGTGATCATACACCAAACATCATTTTTGACTTCAACTATGTAATCAACCTGATCAACAGAGACGAGCCCATAATCAAACCACTGTCGACGCCACTCTACAACAGTCAACAATAAACCAAACCAGAAATAACTGGTTCATTTATCAAAATCGGGCTTGAAAAATCAAGGGTGTGTTCTGAGTAACCAATGGTTCGCTTGGTGGAACCAACACAAGGAGATTGGAAACAACCACCAACAGTAGGTGAGAAACATTCGGGACAATACGGTGGACACACAAGCCATACCACCCATGGATTTGCAAGACAAGGAGAGAGTTCAACAAGCAGGAGAGATTATGAACAGAGGAGAAGAGGTCCCTCACAAGCCAATAAATAACACACAGATCATAACCCTCGTGGTTTTCCCCAATCAACCCGAGTAATGTTTATATAGAACAGAGTCATGAAAAAACAATCAACCTCAAAGCAAGCCCCTTGGCATAATAGCCATCATAACCAAATACGCAAACACCAATAGTATAAACGAGACCATACCCAGGTGAAACGATATACAATGACACAAGGTGGTTTAAAATCAAACCCAACAACCCCATAACAGCAATACAATCAGGCGAGGTGACAAGAACTGTGTGGAGACAGCCAGTCAAGTTTGGACCGAATGAACCCTTCAATGAAAACCCATAAAGACAACAGAGAGTCGTTATGGCTTCCACACTCAGAATAATCAATGGAACTGTGACTTCAACCATCGTTTTACATTTGCAACGAAAACCACACAACAACCATTCCAGAGACATATCACAAGTTTACATAGTTTCCAGTCTCAAGAAAATCACAGACCCATACATCACCGAGCCAATATCTATTTCATAACCAGAGCGGGTTCATGGATGGCGAAAAGACATACCTGTAACCAAAAAGCCTTAAAAATGCGAGCTTGGCCGAGCAGTTCTTCCTTTGCCTGAAAATTGGAGCTTAACCATAACGAAACACAATTGAACAATAGCCAAGCTAGGGTGACAGCCAATGGGAGAGGTATGGAGTGACGTGCAATAAATGCACATCGCTTCCATCATCTATTCATTCAATTACTTAGTATCACCAACCAACCCTCTATTAATCCATCCAATTAATCCATGCATCGAAACCAACATCTCCTTACTTGCCAAATGTGCCACCCTATGTCACATTAACCATTGCCAGCCATACCATGACGCATATCACATGTGTTTCCATATAACTTAATAAATCATATAGCCAATAACTCTGTTAGCTAGGACTAACAACAATCATTTAATTTTAATGCATGTAGTGTAGCATAGTAGAAGAGTTTATTTTCTTCCTTAGATTTTTTTCATATTTCTGTTATCCTTTTCCATGACTAACATATGTTTTGTGCAGGTGTAATATGTAATAGATCATGACGCAATTAGCATAGAAACAACAATTCACATAAGCACTCGTGACATGGAATTGAGAATTTAGAGTAAAGAAACCCACACATAGCATGAATTATCCATCACCCATTTGTTGTGAGTAGAACCAACCTTTGAATCATCAATCATGCTCAAACCTGTAAGAA
Organism: Picea mariana; assembly: GCA_032191745.1. NCBI lineage: Eukaryota > Viridiplantae > Streptophyta > Pinopsida > Pinales > Pinaceae > Picea > Picea mariana. Next base: position 14,011 of record JASDQU011247407.1, read on the forward strand.
GTGTTGAACAACAGCATAAATATCAAATAAGAACTAGATATGATCCTCCAATCTACAAGGGGATCCCACCTACTAGTATTATATATCGTTAGTTTATAATAATAGGCTTTTAGGCATACTTTGCAGGCAAAATCCTCGTTATGATTTTTATCGTCAATAGTGGGATAGAGAGTGGGTTGACCATATCTTGAGAAAATGATAATTGACAAACAACAAATGGAAGGCCGCCACACTAATGTAATAGAAGGAAAGGATTTTACACATTTTGGGGATTTGCATGAGGAGGAAGAGTAAAAAGGAATTGGATGTAAAGGAAATCAATCTGGATGTTCATACTCCTTTGGGGTCTGGATGGGAGCATTGTTTTAACATAACATAATTCTTTCCCAAAAACAAATTGTATAATTTCAAAAAGCTTTTCTCACTTTTATTTTCAAGCTCATGGAAGTCTCTCCTCTCAAATATTAGGGAGGGGTAGGAGTAGATGGCCTTGTATAATCTAATATGTAAGCATTATATGTTTCAATGTGTAAGTTTATTTGCATAATTTCAATGCTCCCACAAAATATGTTGATAATTTGAAAGAATATGTACAAGGTCATCAGATTAACTCACAACTCATGGATTATTATATTGGAGACCTTCACCAATGCACCACAACATGATCTTATAATTATGATGAGACATAGAGTTGCATGACCTTATAAACCATGTTGAGCGAGAGCTTAGTAGAAGTCTCCATATGTTTGTTTGTGCATTTTTTAAATATTTTTATATAGCATCATTTTTCCTTAAAACTACTTTATGTAATGTGCACTTGTTTTTACCATAGCTCTATCACAAACAAACCAAGAAAATGTGGACAAGTGTTATATTTTTAACAACATACACAGTAGTGGAATTACGACTTGTAAATTCCCTCATGCCACGAAACAAATGGTGTCACCACATGTCCAACAAAGAGGGGGCAAGGTCGATTGATTCATATGAAGTGAGTTATTTATTTCTTCTTTACAAAAACCAAGTGGTGCATGGTCAATTGCTTCAAATGAATTGAGTTTTTTTATTTTTCTTTCTCCTTTCCAAAAACCAAGATTGATGCATGGCTTATTTCATAGGGTAGGGGTCAAGTCATTCTAGTTGGACATCGAGAAGATTCATCATATTATAAAGGCTAGTCTTCAACATGTTCTTCATGGGATGCACATGATTGTTCATGCTCTATTCCATCTTAAGTGCAAAGGACCTAAGGCTCACCCCTCTCTTCCAAGGTCATATGTGCACATCACCATCCTCAGTGGCACTCATAGAAGCCAAGGTAGGCTTGGATTTAATGGACATCACTTTAGCTAGGAAGTTTTGTCCATAATATGCTTGACACACCTGTACTACACAAACCCAAAGGAATATAATTACTCCTTCCTCTAGGGGCCTTCGAGTGAAGTGCATGACAAAGGTAATTAGATGTAATTTCCTACGTGAATACTATGTTTTTTCATTAGAATCATACCCGTGAATATTGTTGTTGTTTTTGTATATAATGAACTTAATTATATGTTGAACTACATGCCCTTAATATGTTATGGTATTGGCATTGCTAGTGCTCTTCAACTTAATTTACAAGTGGATACACAACCAAAGAATTTTCCACACTATTTACTCCATCTACTGTAACCACAAATTCTCCATCTCCTCCAACTTTGCATTGAAATAAATTCACATGGATTATTATAGGTGAGCACAAAGTTTGGGGACATGTTTGCTTTCAATGGGCTAGCACCAAATACCATAAATGTTAAGCTGGACATGTTAGGATTATTCATCTTAGTGGTAGGCATCAAGGTTATGAGGGGAAAGACTTATTCTCCCATTGACCAATAATGGAGCTCCTTTATTTGTTGGAAGCACAATTATGTTGCCTCTTACTTCACAAATACCCATGTTGGTAAACATTGTCTTTGAATTAGTTGTAAAAGGCGTAAATAAAGAGAATAATCTCCCTAAGTCATGTTGGTTAAACAAGAGGATTGGAGGAAAATAATTTTATGGGAGGATTACCAAATAATGAAAATAAGGTTGTAACGAAGATGAATTTAGGAAGAGGAGAGGTAGAGATAGTTAGAGTGACGACGGATATGGATGAGGGGCAGTTGAAGTTGGATATGAAGCTATGTGATGTGTCGAATTATGTGGATGGCTTCGGTTGGTAATGGCAGTTGCAAAAAGTTTCGGTCAAAGAGAAACTAGGTCACTAGAGGATTTCCAATGACAATTGCATGCAATTTCAATTTGTTAAATAATTTGGATGGGAAGAACAACCATATCTAGGCCTAGCTTCATGAATAGGATTGAAGGAAGAAATCATAAATCCAAATGAAACCATACATATCGCACAAGCATTAAAGAATTGTAAAGACCTGAGCTTTGGACGTTGTTTTCTTGACGCGAAGCAAACGAGATTTTAAAGTTTTCAACAAATTTTGGAGTTTTTTAACAATTTCTAGTTTGATTTTGGGTAAATATTTCAGAAAAAAATTGTCATTTGGTAGAAAGTTTAGACTAAACTATTTAGTAAAAGGTTTAGTCATCTACATAATTATGGGTGTTGTCTAACTGTTCAATGAAATAACTTTTTTAGCTAAAATCATGATATATAAATTTTCAAGAAATCACTAATTTTTATAGTTTAAAATCCATTTTTAAATGAAAAAATAGATTCAATGTGCTGAAAACCTCTCAAGCACTCTGACTATACTGTGATTATACAAAAATAATCAGATAAATCTACAAATTTAACAATTTCTTACCAAATTTCAGATAAAAATAATTATCTATAAATAATTTTAGTAGTCATCCACATGATTATGTCGTGGAAGACTCTGCTAATTCCGTTGTTTATGAAGACATGCATGTACAGTGCTTCCACCATAACGCACGCCTCCTCCAACTTTTTCCCCGGCATCTTCTTCAAATGAGTTCATGCTCGACAGATCTTCCTTGTCACCTCTATAAACACTCTGGGATTGATTCTTCGCCATGGCTGACTCCTCCTTATCTATTGTGCTGATTACTCTCACGTAAACCCTTCCTGAAGGCCAATTTGTTGTAGGAGCTCCTCGCGTAAAAGGGCGTGAGATTGATATCGAGCAGTTGGATAAATAGGCCGAGTCGCAAAGGTGTTGTGAGCTCTCATAGATGGAAATCGCAGAAAAATAGAAACCCCGTCATGCTGTGAGCTTCAATGTGCTGAAGCGATTTAAACTGTTCATGGTCGAAATCAAACAGAAGCCAGGAATAACAAAAAAATACTATGAAAACCTCAACAAAGAGAAATATACTAATTTCCATTTGAATCTAATGTAGATCTGAACATTGTCCAAGAAGAATGGGCTCGATACATGGCACAACAAGCCAGCCAAGGAGGGCTCGTCATCTCTGAAACTAAGATAGAAATAATCTAATCTGTAAGTAAATGAGTACAATCCTGTCATTTCAGGGAAACTAAGATAGAAATATTTAGTGTAGTTTAAATTTTTTATTTTATTTTTATTTTTTTTTATTTTGTTCGAAATTTAGTGAGAAATGGTTGGATATGTAGATTTGAGTGGTTAAGTTTGTATAGTCCCAGTGTTTTAGAGGTTTTTCAGTAGATTGAATCTATTTATGCATTCAGAAATGCAATTTAAACAACAAAAAATGGCTATTTTATACAAATTTACATGACCCGATTCCGAGAAAAAAAAACAAAAGATAAAACTTTTAATCAACTCCTAAATAATCTAATCTGAAAATAAATGAGTACAACCCTATCACATATCAGGTAGACTTGCAAGTATTGTCAGAAATCCTCATCCAACATGAGGATTACCTCCAAGGGCAGCTGCCATGAACAATGCAAGCAACAATAGCAACACTAACATTAACTACCTGCTAAGATGGTGACGGAGCGGGATCATTTCGAATTTCTTTATTGAAATTGGTATTCAGGGTAAATTCTAAAATCTCTAATTACTCATTAAAAATTCAAAATGTTACTTGTGAGATTTGAATCTAGATGGAAAGAAGAACAATCATTCCTCCCAACTACTAAAACTAAACCTAAAAACAAACTTAATAATAAAATTAGATAAATTTATTTATAATTATAAAAAAAAAAAAATCTATAAAAAAACATAATAAAATTTTATAAAAACTTATGTCAATAAAACGAACTTACAAATAAAAAGTACACTCTTTGTTTAAAAAGGGCTAATGATTTTAAATCATCTTTATTTTATATTTATTTTTGTTTGGAAATTGATATGCCACCTATAAAAATTTATGTTTCATTCATAGCCTTCACTAATCAAAAAAATTTATCAAAATTTAAAAATTAAAAATTTATTTATAATTAGATAAAATACAAACTATAATAAAATAAATTGTTTCATTAAAATTTAAAAATTAATAAATTTAATAACTTTATTTATAATTATGAAAAAATATTTTCAATATATAAGTTTTGTTTGAAACTATGCAAAGTCAAACATTTTTGACTTATAAATGTATTAATGACTTATAATATTTATGTTGAGTTTCATATTTAAAAAACTTTTATAAATAGCATATCATTTTGAAAATATTAAGATTCCCTTAACTTATATTATTAAATTGTCATTAAAATATTTAAAATATGTATGAGCATCGTACACGTCAATTGTGTCTCAATGAAGTATAATACAAATGTATTAATGACTTATAATATTTATGTTAGCTTTCATAGAGAGCATATCATTTTGAAAATATTAAGATTCCTTTAACTTATATTTTTAATTTATATTATTAAGAAATTAAACTTTACACGAAGTATAATACAAATGTATTAATGATTTATAATATTTATGTTAAAGAGCATATCATTTTAAAAATATTAAGATTTCATTAACTTATAAAGAGCATATCATTTTGAATATAATATTTATGTTAACTTTTTACACGAAGTATAATACAAATGTATTAATGATTTATAATATTTATGTTAACTTTCATATATATAAAGAGCATATCATTTTGAAAATATTAATACTTTCTTAACTTATAAAGAGCATATCATTTTGAATATAATATTTATGTTAACTTTCATATATAAAAAGCATATCATTTTGAAAATATTAAGATTTCTTTAACTTATAAAAAACATATCATTTTGAAAATATTAAGATTTCTTTAACTTATAAATAGCATATCATTTTGAAAATATTAAGATTTTTTTAACTTATATTATTAAAAAATTGTTAAGATTTACACTTGAGTCATTAAAATATGTATGAGCAAGGTACAAGCCTTTTGTGTCAATGAAGTATAATATTCACATTTATAGTAGTCCCGGCAAATCTACAATACTTATATATATAAAGTTTAAAGCAATAACACTTGTATCATCAAATTTATAATATTTAAAAAGATTAAAGGATTTAAAACTTAGTAGTACAAATTAAAATTATAATGAGCATTCAATAACAACAAAATAATGGTTAACCATATGTTTGTTTAACAATAATATGACAATAAGATGAAAAACATTGTTAATTTTTGAAGTTTTACTTATGAAAAATAATCATATTAAAATAGAATGGGAGGACTTCTTTTACTTTGTGTATTTTTTCCACCACAAGGTAAAGAGAGAAAACATATTCATACATATACTAGTGTCCATTAATGATAAGTTTATGCAAAACTTATTATATTGAATGCAATGTGCTTAACTTTCTTGTATGTATATACATATGCAATATAAACATAGCACCATATATTGATCACACTAAGTATCGCTAAAAGCCAATAGAAATAATCCAATTTACACCTATTTAGATTGTTCACAAGGCATCCTCGTTGCCCACCTCATTTGTCTACTCTCTCAACTATGGTAAACAAATGAATGGGTTAAATCATTAATAATTTATTAAATAACCACATTGGAATAATTGAATGCATGTTGATTTTTTTTTCTTGAACCAGTGATAATTCAATAAAAATCATCAAAAGTAAATTATCTTTTAACTCAACTTTGGGAAGACTATGATTTTGCAATCTATGGCCTAATAATTGATTTAATTTTTTTGGATTGGTAATGATAGAAAAGTTCAAATCAACATTTTTTAACTAATCAAAATTCAAGAAAAATGATAAAAAGAATAAATCATTTTTCGACACAACTTTGAGATATTACAATTTTGAATATATGAACCCAAAATTAATTGAAAAATGGAAACAATAGTCTCCTTCCATATGCAAGGACCTAAAAAGGTGTAAACAATAGTTGCATGCATATGTAAGGACTAATTATGTTGAAGGTGTTTCTTTAATATAAGGGAAGCCTTGGAAAATTTCTTCACCAAACTAGTCTACATTTACCACTTGTATGCAAAAACCAATTTGCATTGTATTCCATACGTCAATCTATATCTAGTCCATGTCACACAATTTGTAGCAGTTTGGGGTTTGAATGCAAGTGCCCATGTATGTTGTCTTTGTTTGCTTCTTGGTTTCTTCCTCATCAATGTTGCAAATATGATGGTTGAGATCCTTCAATATTCTCTTTGATTTCCTCCTATCAATGTCGTTGACATGTCTCTTAAGTGCTTGCCTTTTTCCATATCGCGCGTCAAAACTTGAACTCTTTTGGAACGAAACCCAACAAATAATGAAAATAGCAAGGCAAGGTTAGTGGCTAAATTGATCGCTACATTTCCTTCCAGTGGGGCACCTAAGTTCTTGTTACTTTAATGACCATTATAGAGATCTCAAAATACTTACACATATAATGGTCATATATGGTTTCAGATACATGTAACAAAGGAGAAACACATTGCATTGATTATGCTTGTATTATTTTACCTATGGTGAGAGTGAAGTTTATTCCATCATGCAATGGTTGATCATCCTGACGAGTTTTTTTCAATGAATAGTCTGGATAAGTAGATCAAAATAATGTAATCAATCCAAGCTCCACATACTTGAAATGCCAAGCTTCCCAACTATTCACATAAGTTGTAAAAAAAACTTTTCTTTCACAATGCAATGCATAATATTAACTATTTTACTAATATACCCCTCATCTCAAACGCAAGAATTTTGTATTCATGTTTAAAATAAAATAAAATAAAAAATTATCAGTGGAAACACTTAAATCCACCAAAAACATTTGACAACGATTAGATTTGTAGTTCGGCACTCAACGTTGTTGTGGTTTAAGGTCTTGTGAATTTATCTTTTGCACTATATTTTTTACTTTCTTTCTAACTCTAAAATGGTGAAAAATAAATCATTTAACATTCCTTAGCGTTGTGATGCTCTCTATTCATTCATAACGATAGAATTACATTACGTGTGATCAAGTTCCATCGTGATTGAGTGGGAAGTTTTTAAGAAGGTTTTGGATCTTTTTTGTAAATCGACAGGGATGGTCTTTAGTACACAGAAGTCTGTTTTTTTAGAAGATGGGTGGGAAGCTGATGAACTGGATATGATAAAAGAGATCTTGTCCTATGATGTAAAACTAGTTGATGAAGGTTTAAAGTACCTAGGAATCTTTTTAAAACCAAACTATTACTCTAGAATGGATTGGAATTGGCTGGAGAAAAAATTTGATAAAAGAATGCTAAATTGGAGTCATAGATGGCTTTCTTTAGGGGGAAGGGTGATTCTTGTAAAAATTGTTCTTGAAAGCATTTATGTATATTGGCTATCCTTGGCAAAGATCCCAAAAAGTGTCTTAAACAGTATTAGAAAGAGGATGTTTAGATTCTTGTGGACGGGAAAACAAGTTATTGAAGGTATGCATTTGGCAAGCTGGAAAATGCTTGCAAAACCAAAAAAGACTGGTGGATGGGGATTAAAAAATATATTTCCCTTTGGGAAAGCCTTGGCAGCAAAAAGTCTGTGGAGATGTCTTATGATGCCTGGTCTTTCGCATGAGGTGATGATTAAAAAATATCTCAAGAAGAAATCAGTGGAGGAGTGGTTGAGGCAAGGTAGGAATTATTGGACAGGTACATCAAACTTTTGGAGAACACTCACTGCTTCTTTATCAATTATAACAGATTGGTTGGTTTGGAAGCCTAGGAATGGGAGGGCTATTAGAATTGGTACCGATCCTATGGTGGGTTCACATACATATTATAAACTGTCAAAGAATCTTAATTTGAATTTGAAGGCTCAAGAGATTGAATTCCTATCACAAACTGGGACTAGTGAGGTGGAGGATACAACTTACACAAGATGGAAAAAGGCTGAGTCACTAGGGATGGAAGGTGATCAAAAAGAGGAATGGAATAACTTTGTTAAGGGCTTAGTTGGCTCGGGCTTTGTAATAAATAATGCAAAAAATACCTTACTTTGGTCTTGGGACACAAAAAGGGGACAGGTTAATGTTAATATTGTTTACAAAGTTCAAATGTTGGAGATGAGGGAAGTTGAACCTTGTTTTTGGTATAATGAAATTTGGAACTAGCAGCTACCCTTAAAATTTAAACTGTTTGTTTGGCTAATGTTGGAGCAGCAAATTCTTACTTGGGAAAATTTGAACATAAGAGGTTTTAATGGGCCGAGTAGATGTGTCTTGTGTGGGATTAGTGAGGAAACATTGTTTCACCTTTTTGTGGAGTGCAGGTTCATCAATGATATTTGGCAAACAATTTCAAAGGAATTAAATTTAGTCAATCCTTGGGAAGGAGTTCAAACTACAGACTGTTTTCAAAATTGGTTAAAAAGGAAGGAAAATCGGAATGAAATACCTTGCTTTATCTGTTGGGAGGTGTGGAAACACAGAAATTTGGTTATCTTTGAAGATTTACCTCCTAATCTGGTTAGAGTTAGCAACTGTATTCTATAGGACTTGGGAGAATTAAAATTCACACAGTGTGCTAAAATAAGAAGGATAGACAGACCTCCCATTCTGGATTGGAATTTGATTGTGGGGGTTTTTTATGGAGCCTTACAAGATAAAGGTTTAAAATGTGGGGCGAGGGAGCTATTAAAATGTCCAGTGATGGGTAGCTACAAATTAAAAATGAATTGTGGTAGAGGAACCAATACAAGGGGTGAACTCCTAGCCTTGTGGTGCTTACTATTTTTTGCAAGATATAAAAAGGTTACAAGATTATATCTGGTAGGAGACTCCAAGATTATTATCGATTGGTTTGCTAATGATGATAACTTATAGGTGATCTCTTTGCAGTCTTGGATGGAAAAAATTAGAATTCTGAGCGAAAGTTTTCAACAACTCAAATCTCAACATATATACAGAGCTTACAACCAGGATGTTGACCAACTTTCAAAGGATGCTTTGCGACTGGAAGAAGATGGTATTTATTTTGCAAAGGTTACAGAAGGACAACCAGACACTTTTGAAAGATTAGCAGTAAATCAATAGATTCCTAGTGCGGGGAAGATTTTGGGTTGATGTATATTTCGACTTAGAATGCTGAAACAAGAGTGATTATGGTATTTTGTATTCTGATATGAAAACCAATGGTTCCTACAATGATAGGAGACAGTTTACTGCTTTTTGTAATATGATCAATTCTCATGTCTATTTAGTCTAGGAAGAAGGACATATTAGTCTTGGACTGATGTGAAAATCATTGTAAAAGACCTTTTATATTAACTAATATAAGTCATTTTTCTTTTTTGAAAAAAAAAGTTCCATCGTGATCTATCTTATTTGGTTAAATGCTTATACTTCAATTACTTTTTTTTATGATTTTGTGTTGTCAAATTCGATTTAGTTGGAGTGATATCAAAGTTTCATTTGAATATTAAATTACTAAATGGAGTGTTTGGGTGGTTGTGTGTTGAATTTGTGAGATGGATTCTTTTAGTCCAAATAATAAATGAAGCATTAATTGTTTAGATTTGAGTAGAAAATAAGTTCATGGTTCCTTTCATTAAATCTTTATAAGAAGACAAAAGAAATATTCAAAGAAGAAAATGTTTGTTTTTGGGGAAAAAAGGTAAAGTCAATTTTATTCGGGAAATGATAAGAAATGTATTAAAAGACAAAAGAATTATTCAAAGAAGAAAATGTTTGTTTTTAGTTAAGCAAGGCAAAGTCAATCTTAGTCGGGAAATGACAAGGAATGTATTGTAGTTGAGGACATAATAAATCAAGAGGAACTAATAAAAATGAAAGAAGATCAAAAGAAAGAGAAAAAACTATAAAAAATTATAAGGAAAAATTACCATAAATATAATTCATGATTCCATGCAAGACTCGTGACAAAGATAGTGTTCATGATATAAACATAGTGTTCTTTACAGAACCAACAAATATTGAATGTGAAACCGGTCAAGCTACATGTGAACTAATGTATAGGTAAAGGACAATCAATCGAAATAATTGGATGATATACTAGTTAATGCCAAGACTGGAAATGAAGCAAGGGAGAAAAAGGGAATCACAATGGTAACATGTGAAATTAGATCTCAAGAAGGAACATATACAACTTTGAATGTCTATATAGATCATTGTTTTTATGTTGAATCAAATGCCAAAAAAATTGAAAGTGAGTTTAAAAATCATAAAGTGAAAGTGAAAGAAAAAGAAATGGTACATGTATTTTTTTGTGTGGCACTTACTTGCATGTTTGAGGATTTGAATCAGAGTACTAGTAAAGAGCATTTGGATCAAAATACTAGCAAAGAGCAATGGAATGCTAATGTACATACATTGCTTTTGGATCTTCTCACTTTGAAGTACACTAGAAAGCAAAAGCAACATCGATGCAAAGATCAAAATATCCATATATATCATAAGCGAACAAACCTAGGGATTCTTTCCAATTTGAAGGAAGATTGTCCACCAATTCAAAGGAGGATTACCAAAAGAAAAAGAAAAAAAAGATTTTGATAAAGAAGATGAGGGATTGAGTCCCGAGAAGAGAAAAGAGTGGCCTCCAAATAAAGTCAATGTCATAAAGTGGATGCAATCTCTCCCAAAATATTCAAGTATAAGGTATATCATTTGACTACTATTGACTACTAGCATTTATGATTTTTATGCAAAGTGACCAACCTTCAAGAATAGGTGAACTACTGTTAGGTGAACTATTGTTATTGATAGAACAATGTCATGGAAATTGTGTCCTTTTGAAGAACATTTTTTATTCTAATGAACTAAAATGAAATTAATTGAAAATCGTGTTAAAGTTTAGTTGAATGAGATATTCTTGTTGAAATGTATTTTGAACTTATGTTCTCAAATTTGTATAGCTTTTTGAAATAGAAATGAATGCCTAGCTCTTCTGGTATGGAAAAGAAAATTTTCATAAGCATTTCAGGTGCAATTGCTACATAAATAATTCAATTGAATTGATAAGTTTGCAAGTTTAATAATGCAATCAATTGAGAAGGGTGATGACCATTGATTGCACCAATTAATGTAATTATGACAAGTAAAATGAAGTTGATGTTATTGTTAAATTGCTTGCTGTTATTTTTAATACGAGTTCATATTTTGCTTTGCCTGCATACTAAATAAATATAGAAATGATGTTTCCTACTATCATGAAAAACAAGTTCACTTCCAATCCTTCTCTAGCATTTCATATTTTGGTTTATGGAACATGGCACATCTAACTCATTTTTCCTACAATTAGTTTCAAGCAACATATGCAACTAAGCACTCTCTGAGTAAATACATG
>JASDQU011247408.1:0-25691 GCA_032191745.1 Picea mariana
AATTTACCGTTTGACAACAAAATCAAAATTTGTGTATCCTAGGAACTCAAATGTTCAAAGGAGGCACATGTGAAAATTTATTATATGTGGAACTTGGTTAATTTTTCACAATCATTTGGTGATGAGTGTAATTGAAGCATATAAAGTATATAGGATGGAATAATATATTTAAGCTTGAAAACAGTTCAAGGTAACATGTTGTGTAACAAGTTTTAGTGGACTTTGGTGGAGATATTTTGTTGCTTTTAGTTTTTTTTTTCCATGTTTTGTTTTTTAGAATTGTGTTAGAGTAAATTTATATTTGGTATGGGTGTATAACACTATATGTATAATGTAGTTAATGTGTTTTATATAAAAGAAAAAACATGAATTCTAGAATTATTAATATGCATTTTGCAACAAAGTATTTAATGTTATATATGTTAAGATATATATCTTCTAATTTAAAGGGGATTTAGATTGGTCTATATATATCCCAACATATACAACAGTAAATACTATGTTGTAGAGTGTATATTGTTTACTAAATTTTTAAATACCTTAGACTTTAAAATTTTGTTTTATTTTTTTATCGTTTTTGTTCACCACTTAATTATTAATTTTTATTATTGGTTTTAGTAAAGGATAAGACGTCCTTTTCTCTTTTCCATGTCTCTATGAAGGACATTTTGGGATTGTACTTTGAGTTGGAAAATAAATATTGTTTTTATGAGATCAATGAAATTGCAGTAGTCAGAACTACCTCTAGTACCGTGTAGGGATGACCTCCCAAACTAACAATTACACTATGGGGTTGGGACTCATAAACAACATGAATTTTCCACATACAAGGTTTTCATAAAAGAACATCGCAAACTTCGAGTGGGGAAAAATCACACGGTACCTCATCTTTGAAGGGCATGATGTCATAGGATAGACGACATAATTGGTTAACACAAAGGTCTCATCCTTGGCTCAACCAACCAATGACGTATGGTTGAGGGTGTGGCATTATTGGAAAATTCAGTATCTTAACAACCTCATGTGAGATCATGTTCTTCTTGCTCCCTCTACCAACAATGAAATGTAGTGGGGTCCCCTTCACCCACATCTGTGAATGGAAGCTAGGCGGTCCCCCTCCTCAAGCTCCTTTAACTCATCTAGTTGGATATTTTCAGTTGTGATATGATGCAGGAGCATTGCTCCCACTCAGTAGCCATCAAAGCAATGCATGGGGATGGAGCAAATCTCAAGGAGAGAGGGTGCAACCCTTCTCATTTTTTTTTTTAATTATCTCATTTAATGTAATTAAGTGATGGGAGGCTCGAGAATCCAAAGATCCATTGTATGGGTCAAGCTTGTGTGTAAATCGCCTTAAATGGTTGATAAGTAGATGAATCTATCAAGATATGGAGTTAATGTAATTAGGTGAATCACAGAGTTAGAGAGATCTAGACCCGATCCGAGCTTGAATGTGAATTAAATTAAATTTAATGCATTAGGAAGAGAAGGCTCGAGAAACCCTTATTTTGTATGAGAATCAATGTATTGAGATAATAATTATTCTCTCTCGGTAGATTAGGAAAGTTCTGGAGAGGAGGAGATGAGAAGAACTGAGACTCTATTGTAGTCTAGTCTTGTAAAGACTGTAAACATTGTAAAGGCATTCAGATTTAATAGAAAGCATATTTTCTTGCATATGAATCTTTATGTGTGTTATTTATGTGAATGAGTGTTTTTGTACTAAATATATGTGTATAATTGTGAATGTTATGAGTTCTTGAGCATTCCTCTTTGCAGGAATAGATAGAATTCCTTCTCTGTGTGGATTTATGAGTGTTTTGGGCTCTCAAGTTATTGCAAGGAGTGCACATCAGAGTTATTGGAGAACTCTGGAAAATCCAATGCAAGGAGTGCACAAGAACTCAGTTTTGAGTTCAGGAGAAGCGTTCCAAGTAGGCACACCAAAACCAATTAAGCTCACAAGTGATAGTACAAGTTTGCACAGAGCAAGTGCAAGGAGTGCGCCTACACTCATAGTAGTGTAAAATCTCAAGGGAAGGCCAGTGCAAGGAGTGCACGAAGAAAACACTTTGTTAAAGTGTTGGTAAATCTCAGGAGGAAGAGCACAAAGTGTCAGGAGGGCATTGAAGGAACACTTTAACAGTGTTCATAAGCTCGGGAGGAAGAGTGTAGGTGCCAGGAGGGCACAAGGAGTTGTTATAAGGAACAAAGGGTTGAGCCCCTTTGAAGTTCGAAGAAGTTACAAGCTCAGGAGGAATAGTAACCCAGCGTAAGGAGTGCACCAACACTTTGGTTGAAGTGTTTGAGAGTTCAGAAAGGATAGTGCAAAGTATGCACATATAAAGCGTAAGGAGTGTGCAAATGGACCTTTAAAGAGTCAAAAACTCAGGGGGAGTTCACACAAAGTGTGCGTTGAAGACATAATTTTTTATAAGCCTGGGTGAAGAGGAGGAGAAATACAAAGTGTGCGTATGCGATCCTTTTGAAAGGGAAAAAGAACAAGAGATAAAGTATCACAGAAGTTCCAAGGTTGGAGCTTATTGGAGAAATCCTTGTTAGAAGGAACAGATGATCGAGATCCATTTGCATTAGGTCCAATTAATCTTGGTCGTAGATTAGGATAGTTCATTCGGGGTGTCAGTCTTCATGGAGTTATTATGACCATGAATCCTGAGAGTCGTTAATCGTTGCAGATCAATGCTAGCTATCTATTGGTGTGGGCCATTCGGGGTATTGAATCATCGTTGGGTTATATGACCCCGAACTCCAAGATTCGTCGATCTAGAGGAGTCCAGATCTAACAAGGACCATTGATCCCAAAATCCAATTGAAGTGTCGACAATAATCCGATTGCAAACAAAGAAAATCTGACCGTTGAAAGGTCAAAGAAGTTGGAGGGACAGGATAAGACCCGCAAGGGTCAGTTAGACTACTTCGTGATCGGATTTCACCAGTTACGATTCAGAGTAATTAGAAGTGTGTGTTATGGGAAACACTAACAAGAAACTATGATAACACCTTTTAGTTAAGCACCTGGTCATACCTGCAGTCATGTAGACAGTTGCTCCATGGGAAAGGAATAGCGTAGACTTTTGAAAATTCACGTCGGTGAAAATGAAAGGACCTATGGAAGGATAAATCCAAGGGACCTGTGGTGATCCCAAGAGAGCCAATTCAGCTCATGCTAGCTATGATCCTAGACTGAGAGGTTGCACTAACCCATAGTGGTTTTCATAATGATGGTATCACTAGGTTTTGCATCGATGATCTATTTTCCTTGTTCTAAATCATAGTATGATTCAGGGTCCGACTCCTTTTCTTTTAGCTCAGTAAACAATGAAGTTGTTTAGAAGCATTCATTAGTGTTGTGATAGGGGCCTTTATGGAACTCATATCACTTTCCAATGTCCTTGTTCATATTCATGTTAGCCTTCTTTTCCTATGGCTTGGACTAGTTATCTTAAGGTTGGATTTCCTTTCTCTATATGTGAGTTAGAAAATACTTATCTTGTTGTGGATTTTCAAACCTAAACTCTCACTTATTTTGTTGCTTAAGTTTCTACTCAATTTTGACAGAATATCGATGAGAGGGTATCAATGAGGAGATGTCCAAGAAATCAATCTTTGTTTGGATGTACTTGTGTAGACCACTATGATACTTTAAAACCAGGTGTCGCTTGGAGTATTTTATACCCATCTTTTAGTGAAAGGTATGTAAAATGTTAGTATAATTCGGAACCATCTTGTCCCTGTCATGACGCAGAGTTGTCCATATCATGTATTGGTCATCATAGTTTCAAATGGGGTATAATTCCTCCTTAATAGCATAAACAAAGGCCACCCAAGTGGGTCCTCTCCTAAATGTCATATAAGCTCGTCTTTTTTTTATCTCTCCTAATAAATTTCCCACCAATATTTTGCATGGGGGAGGGCTTTAAGGAGAACGAAGGTGGCCTTTTCAGTGTTAGAAATTTTTTAACAGAGTAATAACCATCTAACAAATTTAATCATTTCTCCAAAGCATATCCATCTATTTTTCCTTCAAATAAAGGGATATCAAAGTTAAATTGTACCTTGAAGGGTGTTGCACCTGTGAAATGGCTTCTTTTTTAAGGTGCCTCACCCATCGTCAACATTCATCAAAGGATTTGGACAAAGTTGTTCATCATCTCATTCCTCTATCATGGGAGAGCTTCCTTGAGAAGCATATCGAAAGGATATCCTGCTCTATCATCTCTCTTTTCTTTTGACATGGGAGACTTCTTGGGCTGGCGAGAATGGTTGTCCCCAAGTGAAACTATCTTGAGACCTAACTCTCTATACCCTAACCTCATCGGGGACCTACACTCAAAAATAACAAGGAGAAAATTTCTCTAATACCATTGATCCAGATTATATTAGGAATGAAATGGAACACACACAGAAATATAGCAAAGAGTACAACAATCCAGTGAAACCTAACTTCTATTTGTGAACAAAAAGTAGAATATTATAGAGACAAATTGGCTAGAATGGTAGTATCTTATCTCTGAAGAGAAAGAGATGTTGGCTATCCTCATATGAAAAAATATGATTACAAAGAGGCCAAAAAGGATCTTTTATCATGAAGCCTAAAATACAAAGAGGCAAAAACCGTCAAAACCCTAACCCTGGAAGATGAAACACCAAAAGTATTATGGGCCCCAAGGTGGTTATTTGATACATCAAATTCCCAAGGGCACAACTTTTTCATATGATCTTGGTTTGGGGCGCACGATAGCTCATGGGAAAGAAATATACAAGGATTACAAATTTTGGGTGGGTCTAGAGTATCCGATGTCAACTCCTCACCCCCGAATGTCCAAAAACCATCATTTAGGGCCTCAAAACAAACCCAAACATTTGGGACCCAAACAACCATAGAAAAAAACTACCAAGAAGATAGAGAACCATTGAGTTAGTGGAAGAGGTGGGCGACCATCGATATCCACCTGGATCACAATGCTTGTGAAAAAGAGGCCATATAAACTTGCACATAAATACAAGGAAATTGTCCAATAATAAATTGAAAGTATGCTTGCATAAAGAATTATATATCCCATGGATAAACATAAATGGGTTGATCATAGGGTGGCATATCCACATAAATAAGACCCTCGAAGATTAAGGATTTGTGTTTTCTTTACAGGTTTGAATAATATGACACTCACAAATCCATTATCAACACCAATTGTAAGCAATAATATAATTGAGGCAATAGGCCTTCAGTGCTACTCACTTACTGATGATTTCTCTAGATAAAACCAAGTACCAATGGCCATGGAAGATCATGACAAGGCCATGTTTGTCATAAATTTTTGGGTCATTTTTATATAGGTTTATTCCATTTGGGCTAAAGAATTCTCTTGTTGTCTTCTCAAGGATAGTAGTGAAAGAATTTCCAGACTTTATATATAATAAAATGGTCATATACTTTGACTATTGGACCATATATATCTTGCACAAGAATCTCATATGCTAGCTAAGGATGATGTTAAAAATATGTAGGCAAATCAAACTATCTCTAAACATAATAAAAGGTATGTTTTCTACACCAATTAGCATACTACTTGGGAATTTAACTTGCAAAGAAGGAATTAAGGTTGATATGGCAAAGATTAAAATCATTTTGGATTTGAAACCTCCCACAAACACAAAGGAAATAACAAGCCTCTTGGGCCACACAAGGTATTATATAAATATTATCATACATTACTTTGATATAACATTCTCCCTGGATGAGTTATTAAAGAATGGAGCAAGATTTGTTTGGAGGATAGATTGCAATGAATCGTTTGAAATTATAAATAAAAATTTATTCGAGGCCCCCATACTAATATTTCTGGCAAGACTAAGAAGTTTCATGTACATGTTGATGCATAAACTATAGTAGTGGAAGGTGTCCTACCGCCTCCTGGAGAAAATGGCATTGACCACCCAAATTTTTATGCTAGTTGAAAGATTAATAAGGGAGAAAGGAGCTACTCAACTATAGAAAGAGAAGGACTTGGAATGAAATTTCCTTACATAAATTTTGACATAAATTGTTGGCAAACCCTTTTATATTTTACATAGACCACTAAGCATTGAATTACTTGGTCAACAATCCAATGCAACATATCTAGGATGCATTTTACAATGTTTAACACACATTGAAATAGCGTTGAGTCCTATCCTTTCCATAAGGAACTTCCTTTTGCTTCTTATTAAAACAATTCTTCAAGTCAATTGTGATCATTTAATCAACCTCCATAGTTAAATTATTGAATATCCAAGCCTAACTGATCCAGATTTAGGAGCGAAACGAATTGATTAACAGACTGAATATAATAAACACAGAGATATGAAGAATAACACAGATATCCAGTGAACAATATCTTCTATTGAATAAATGAAATAGGTTGAAACTATAAACCTACAGAACTTAAACACTTGCTCAAATGGTGGTAGCTATCTCTGAGAAGACATGTGGCTGCTACGCACATCCTTCTGAGCATAATGATTACAATGAGGCTCCAGAGGCCTTTTTAACATTACTCATGAATGACAAAACTCTAGACATCCAAAAACGTAACCCTAGGAGATGAAACACCAAAAGTTATGTGGGCCCCTATGGGTAAGTTGGTACCTCAACTTCTCGGGGTCGTAAATTTTTCATACAACCTCCATGTTAGGAACGTGATATCCCATTGTAAAGGTATTTTCGAGAACTACACATTACACCATCAAACTATGAATATGTCTATAGTTTGATTGTGGTGAGCCAAAAAAACATTGTTTAGGGCCCCAAAACGGCCCTGGAAGTACAATAAGATGTGCTGACATGAAAACATGCAAAATAAGCTAGTTGGATTAAGTGGGAGGCCATCGGTATCCACCTGGAATATGTGTAGGGATTTAGATAACCCCGGAAGTGTATAACCCACAATTACAAAGAAGTATAGAAGAACGTGTTTAACTAAAAACTGTCAAGAGGAGCCAGTTGGAATAGGTGGGTGGCCACCAATATCCAGCTGGATCAGTCCTACCCCCTTAGGAAGAAAAGGTCTCCATTTCATTGAGTTCCCCATCAAGTGAGGAAACTTATTTTGAATTTGGCCCTGGGTGAGCCACTTTCCTTGGTGGAGGAGTTGCCCTGCCTTGACAACCCGATAAAGATGAATCCTCTGCTAGAGAGTTCCTTTGACGTGTGTGTCCACTATCTGATCAGTGGATGCATTTTCCATGTAGTTAGGGTTGATCTCTATTGGTGTCATATGTTATGCGATCTCTGAAGTATCTAATAATGGTGGAAAATATGGTTGAAGGAGGTCCACATTGAACACTTGGTGCAAGCCAAGGAAGGGTTGCATGTTCAGCTCAAAAGCATTGCTACCCACAACCTTGGTGATGGTGTAAGTCCCATAGCGAAGTGGGGAAAGCTTCTGATGGGTCCCTGTAAGACGCTCCTTCTACAATTGTAGCCATACCTTGTCTGATCCGAAATGGATCCAAGAAGGCCTAAAAATCAAATTTCTTAGAATTGGACGAAACCAATGTCATTTGTTCGGCTCGTCGTGTTGATTTCAACCATATAATTTTTTTTCACAAATGGACGTCGTATGCGAAAGATATCGTGTTCTGGTCAATTTCTCAAGCAGGTAAAAGTCAACTAGTCAAAGGACACATGGCACCTCCTCGATATGACAGGTGGCAGTGGCAGATGATGACAGGTGGTAGTGGCAGATGTTGACACATGGAAGACTGTGGATATGACACATGGTAGGTTCATTTGTTGACTAGACAGATGAGTTGGAAGGTGATTTTATTGGTGACATAGTTGTACAGGCCAATCATGCAATGCCACATGGCCCAACCCAGTGTTTCCACGTGGCACCCTAATTAGGGAAATAAGGACTGGTTCAAAATTTGGTATATTTATCCTCCGTAGGATTCGAACTCAAGACAAAAGTGAAGAAGGAGAGGATCCTCCTAAACCTCCTCCTTCACCTCCTTCTTCTCCATCAACTTCTTCTTCTTCAAGTACAAGTTCAAAATCCACTGCAACAAAACATTCCCATAAACATAAACATGATATGTCTTTACTTAAGATTGATGTGAAATTTGAATTACCCATGTATGATGTTGAAGTCAATGTTGAGAAGCTTGATAACTGGGTCAAACAGATGGAAGTTTATTGCAGTGTGCAACAAATCAAGGATGAGGAAACTCAAATCAAGTTGGCATCACTTCATCTTGCAGGCACAACACTCATCTGGTGGCAGAGTAAGTTTCAAAATGGCACACAACAAGTGGATAATGTATTTCCATCATGGAAATATTTTGTTTTTGCACTTAGAAAGAAATTTTATCCTTTGGGTTATAAAGAGAAGGATTTAATTGAATGGCAAGGTCTTAAACTAAGAAAGGGACAAACAATGCAAGAATACACAGAGGAATTTCGTAAGATGCCATTAATGTTAAACATTCCATTACATACCCAAGAAACTCTTATGAAGTATATAGGAGGTTTATCTGCACATATTCGTAACATCGTATTTATGTTTGGACCTACTAATATTGATGAGGTTTATGTTCAAGCAACATACATTGAAGCGGGCAAAACAAGAGTTGGTGTATCAGGGGAATCATCTTCAAGGAAAGAGGAAAAAAGGAAGGGGAATGGCAAGAAAGAAAACTCAACGACAAGAAGGGAAGAAAAACTCTCTTGCAAACATTGCAAGAAAGAAGGGAATGATGATGACCATTGCTGGAAATTGCATCCCAAGTA
The DNA here is from genome assembly GCA_032191745.1 of Picea mariana. NCBI lineage: Eukaryota > Viridiplantae > Streptophyta > Pinopsida > Pinales > Pinaceae > Picea > Picea mariana. The sequence continues at coordinate 8,792 of JASDQU011247408.1, forward strand.
GAGAACGAAGTGGTTCAAAGAGAGGAAAGGAAGGCAAACAGTTACAACAACAACATGACCAACATACTTGGGATATGATTCAGGTGATTAGATTGAGATCACAACAGTTGGCTTGACAGGTAAAATTGGTGATTGATGTGATTATAGATGCAAGTTGTTTCACATAAGGGTGATAATGAAACATACTAAGATCGATACATTGATAGATAGTGGATCTCTATCTAACTTTATTTCATAGGAATTGGTTAAACAATTGGGATTAAACACTAAGATGCATCATAAACCTTACTCACTTAAATGGATAAGAAACAATCATAAATTGCACATAACAAAGCAAATCACTTTAAAGTTTGCAATTTCATCAAAGTTTGTGGATGAGGTAACGTGTGATGTGGTGCCACTCAATGAATGTGGAATGGTATTAGGCAATCCTTATTTGTATGATCGCAAAGTAATCTTTTACAGGGAACAGAATCAGTATCACTTAATCAAAGAAAGCAATGAATATGTTGTACATGCTCATCACTTAAAATAAAATCAATCTCTTCAAACAATGGAGCAATTAAGGAAGACAACATATGCAAGCAACACACGTATAATTGTGCCAAATCAAGCAATTGATCTTAAGCATGAACATGAGATGGTTGAAGAATGGAAGTTCAATCATACTTCGTTTCAAGATAAGATAATTTTGTGTAATTACTACAAACATATTAGCTCATTTGCAGTCATATTTCTGATGTTATCACTGCTAATTTTTTCAACATGGATGGTAGTGGCTTCAGTAAGATGTGAAAAAGTACAAGTGGCTAACAATATGTTGTCAATTGTCATGGTTGTTTTGCAATTGATCTTGATGAGATAGGTGCACATGGTAGAGTTTAAAGACAAAGAACAAGTGGGGTGGCCTATCCCGCACTTGATGACTGGTTCATACCCTTTTGGAGGACCAAAAGGTCTTAGTGGGGAAGCATGATCCAAAATGGATCCAAAAAGGCATAAAAATCAATGTTATTAGAATCGGACAAAACCAATGCCATTGCGTCTGGCTTGTCGCGTTGATTCCGACCATATATTTTGTTTTCGCAAATGGATGTCATATGCGAAAGATATCGCATTCTGACTGATTTCCCAAACTAGTAAAAGTCAATTGGTCAAAGGACACGTGGCACCTCCTCGAGATGACATGTGGCAGTGGCAGATGATGACAGGTGCTAGTGGTAGATGTTGACACATGGAAGACCTTAGATATGACACATTACAGGTTCAGTTGTTGACTAGACAGATGAGTTGAAAGGTGATTGTATTGGTGACATGGTTGTACGGGCCAATCATGCAATGTAATGTGGCACCCTGATTAGGGAAATAAGGACTGATTCAAAAGTTGGTCTATTTATCCTCCATAGGATTTGAACTCAAGACCTCTTCATAGGCCAACAATCTCAACCAAATGCACTAACCACTAAGTCAAGTCAACACTTGTTAAAGTTACGTGGAAAATCATTATTTTAAAATGGGTATGTTATGGTTATATCCTCATTACAAAAGGCTCSTATCCCATATTTTAAGGCATTAAATGTGTTAACTAAGTTTTAAATKCCACAAATATTAAAACCCATATTTTATGGCATTAAAAAGGGTGCTAACCATATATTATGTTGGCATTTATGTTTAAAACATATGGGATGCCATGAACATTATGTGGATCAAAACTTTGGGAAAATGGCTAACTATTTAACATTCCTTTTCCATATATTATGGTGTTGAGCACACATTTCAAGCCAAGAAATAATGGGTTGTTGGGATTTGAGCCCACAACTTCACATTATTTAACCAAAAGGTATACCACTGTACCACAGGTCGAACTTATGAAAAACATAGTAGAACGGTTCACTTTATGTAGGAAAAACTAGTGAGCCAGCAAACTTTGGAGGCCATTTCTGGGAGCTACACTTAGTATTTTTTAGTGTTGTCAATTATGTTGGAGTCTTTAGGTCGATCAGAACACAACCACACTAGTTTGTAATCCATTTGATGCATTTCTAATTTACTTTTGAAGCATTTAAATTTAATGAAAGAGGCCTCCCCACTTAAGACCAAAGGCCCAGAGACATAGGCAATTTTTTTCCAAACTCTGTTATCAAGTTCTTGGCATTATGGTTTATTGTTTCTTATATGAATTTGTTGTTCTTTATGTGTTCTAATGGCTGCAACATTATTTCATTTAATCACCTTCTTCTCTTTAATTCCTAAATGGTAAATCAACTCATGCTTAAAACTTAACCAAGTCTTTAAAAGATGATTTTGAATCATTGTCTCCAACCTAAAACTAGTGTGGTACCCTGTGTTTATCATGGTGTTGCTTGTACTTAGCATTGGATTTATGAAAAATCTCATGGACCTGTTGGTGGATGTGTTGAATCTTCTTAATGAATCTGGTGGCTTTGTCAGTCTGAGACTAGAAGTGGGAAGAGTCTATTTGTGTGGTTTCCATAGGTAGTGAAAATGGGCTATGGATGGTGGAGTTATGGAGAGCCCTGTTGTACTTGTGTTGAACATAGGGGAGACTCTCATGCCATGTGCGTGGATGCTTCGAGTTGTACATGCGTAGGATGTGCACAATCATCTGATTGACGACCTATGTTTGGCCATCTATTTGGTGGTGGAAAGCAGTGGATTTAGTGATCTTGGTGTCCAACGGTGACCAGAGACTCAACCAAAATGTGTTCAGGAACTTGTCGTCACGGTCAAAGATGATGGTATGTGGTATCCCAAAATGGACCCACACTTGTTCTAAGAATATCTTGGCATTGTCTGCTGCTATGATGTTCTTCTTGTAGGATGTGAGGATGGCCATATTCGAAAACCAATCAACGACCACAAATACACAATCATTTCCTTTCTTGGTGGACGGAAGTCCAGACATGTAATCCATCGAGATGGATTCCCAAGGCTTCTCAGGGGTAGGAAGAGGGTTTCATAAGCCTTGCTTCTTGATGGTTGGCTTGGCAATGACACATGCAGTGTGAGATCTGTTATACTTGTTGATGTTCTGTCGAAGTTTTGGCCAATAAAAATGTTTCTAGAGAACGGCCACAATTTTCTCCACACCAAAATATCCTTCCATCCGACTGTAGTGGGATTCCCAAATCAAATTTACACTCTCTCTTGTAGGAACACAGAGATGGACCAGATGGCATAACAACTCGTCCTGAATGTGAAAATTAGTGACATTCGCGCATGTACACAAGAGTTGATAGGTGGTGGCAAAGTCCGAATCTTGATGATAAAGTTGGGGCCATGAAAATGCCTCATGTTCAGAGGAATAGATCACAGTGTTGAGTGCATCCACGAAAGGTCAACTGAGGCAGTCAACAACACGATTTGTGCTCCCTATCTTATACGTGATGTTGATATGGAACTGTTTTAGGTAGGTGGACCACTTATGATGGAAGTCGTTCTACAACTTCCCTTGTGTCTATATAAACTACAAAGGCTTGTGATCAGTGTGGATGATCATCTCCTTTACTAGAATGTAATGTTTCCATTGACAACAGGATTGTACAATGGAATACACTTTCTTGTCATAGGTAGGGTATTTCTGGATAGTATCTGAGAGTGTCTCACTATGGTATTCCATCGGATGACCATGCTAAGTGAGAACTGCACATACAACATAGTCAGATGCATCAGTCTCAATCTCGAATGGTTGTTGCAGATCGGGAAAGGAGAGTATTGGAGTTGAGAAAAAGCGATGCTTTAGATCATCAAATGCTCATTTTTGTTCCTTCCTCCACATGAAATTCTCCCTACCACCACCCTTGGTCATGTGGTCGAGGGGCCATGCAATATGGGAGAATCCCAACACAAACCATTGATAGAATTTGGTCAGTCCCAAGAAGCTCTGAAGCTCAATTAGTGTGGTCAGGGTTGGCCAGTCATGGATGACTTGGATCTTAGTGGGATCAACATGTACCCCATGCCCATCAACAATTTAGCCCAAGTATTGGACCCTGTTCATGCCAAAGGAACATTTTTCCAAGTTGGCATATAGCTTGTGTTGCCGCAGAGTGCTCAAAACCTGTTGAATATGTCGCATGTTCTCCTCCCAAGTTCTGTTGAAGATGAGGATGTCATCCAAATATAACACCACAAAAGAGTTGGTGAAGGGTCTCAATACATCATCCATCAACCTCATGAAATTGGTTGGTGCATTTGTTAGGCCAAAGGGCATGACCAAACATTCGAAGTGACCTTCTTTAGATTTAAAATTTGTCTTCGAGACATCAATTGGTTCGATGAGAACCTAGTGGTATCCAGACTTTAGGTCAATATGTTTGAAGAACTTTTCCCCCTTGAGTTGGTCGAGAAGGTCATCAATCCTGGAAATTGGGTATCGGTTTCTGACTGTGATTTTGTTTAATGCTATATAATCAATGCAGAGTTTCCAGGTCCCATCCTTCTTCTGCACCAGTCCAATCAAACTTCTGCAAGGGGAGGATTTGGGTATGATGTGCCCCTTTTGAATAATTTATTAGATCTGGCACTTTATTTCATCATTTTCCATCAGAGAGCGACGATATACTGGTCCAATAGGCAGAGGTGCACCGAGGGTTAGATCAATTGGATGCTTGACTTGGAAATGCGTCGGTACCCTAGTGGGTTAGGAGAATATGTCTTTGTACTCTTCCACGATCTCGTCCACTTGCTTCTGCTGAAAAGAGAGGCTCTTTGTAGAGGCCATGGATGTGGTGGTGACCTTCTTTTTACTGTGAGAACAGATGGAAAAAAAGGCAAACTTCCCAGTCTGTGAAATGACCTTACTGCATTTCTTAGCAGAGATTAAAGAAAAAGCGGTAGGAGGCACTACCTCTAGTATCCTGTACATTTGTCTACCCAAAGTAATAATAACACTGCGGGTTCTAGACTCATACACAACATGATGCTTCCACAAGTATGGTTTTCCTAAAAGAGAATCACAAACTTCAAGGGGAGCAATATCACACAATACCTCATATTTGAATGGCTTGATTTCGTAGCGAAGACAACATTGTTGGCTAACATGAAGATCTCTTCCTTGGAGAAGCCATACGATGGTGTAGGGATGCAGGTGTGGTGTCATCGCTAGGTCCAGCCACTTGATGACCTATGATAATATCAGGCTCTTTTGAATGACGCTATTGACAATGAAATGAAGTGAAGCCTCCTTTACCCACATCTATGAGTGAAAGAGGCATTCCCCTTCCTCTGGTTCTTATAGTTCACTTGGCTGGACTTTGGTGGTAGTGATAGTGGCACTGGGTTCAACATCGATAATCAACTTCCCTCCTTCTGGATTTGATTCGGAATCAGAATTGGCCTCTAACTCAGAATCCTTCAGCTCGGCCATGAGTGACTGCTTGGAGCAGCAGTCTTCAGTGTTGTGCCAAGGAATTTTATGGTATTCACACCATTTTCACATGTCCTTCTTCATTTTCCCATTTCCCTTCTTGTGTTGCAACTTGGACTGGTTGTCCTAAGAGTGGCCATATTTTCTTTGTCCCTTGTTGTGTGGGTTGGGGCTGTCTTTTCCCTGCTTTGGCTGTGAGGAGTTTTCATATCCAAACTCTCACCTCTTCTACTTAATTTTTTTCTCAATCTTGACAGTGTATCTATAAGCCATACCCAATGAGGTGATGTCTAGAAACTCCATTTTTGTTTGAATGTATCTATGAAAAAAACCACAGTATTTGAGCACCATATGTCACTCAGAGTCTTTGATACCCAACTTGGTGCATAGGGTATGGAAAATATTGGTGAAATCTGGTACTGTCTGGTCCCTTTCTTGACGCAGGGTGGTCCTTCTAGTGTACTAGTCCTCATAACTTCCAACAGGGTAGTATTTTTCTTTAATGGCATCCCGGAAGGAATCCCATGTAGGGACAACCACAAATATTGAATATTCCTCTATGGCCCTTTTCTCAGAGTAATTTTCCCACCAATCCTTAACACGGGGGACGACCTTGGGGAGTGTAAAAGTAATATTTTCCCTATCGAAAAAACTGTGGACCGAAAAATACCCTTCGAGCAGATTCAACCATTTATCTACAACATCCGCATCTATCAGGCCTTCAAATAATGGAATATCAAAATTTACCTGTACCTTGAAGGGGGTTGCATGGTCGCTTGATGACAATGCTTCTCCTGTGAGAATTCGTTAAAGGATCTGCGCAAAGTTGTCTATCATTTCGTTCGTTTGTCGCACAAGTGCCTCCTTGAGCAACATTTTAACAGGATCTCCTACTCCATCATATTTATTTTCTTCTCCCATGTGTTTTTGTCAGGCTCGGCACGACCTATCTTGCAATGGCTCGATTGGTTCGAGTCCCAACTTCTTGTGCCCAGATCTTGTCGGGGACATGCACAAAGAAAAATAAATGAAGAGCAGACCGCTCTGATACCACTGATCCAGATTTAGGAGCGGAACAAATTGATTAATACACTGAATACAATAAACATAGAGATATGAATAACAACATAGATATCCAATGAACAATATCTTCTATTGAATAAATGAAATAGGATGAAACTATAAAACTGCAGAATTGAAAAACTTGCTCAAATGGTGGTAGTTATCTCTGAGAAGAGATGTGGCTACTATGCGCATTCGTCTAGGTAGAATGATTGCAATGAGGCTCCAGGGGCCTTTTTAACATTACTCATGAATTCCAAAACCCTAGACATCGAAAAACCTAACCCTAGGAGATGAAACGCCAAAATTTATGTGGGCCCCTGTGGATAAGCTGGTACCTCAACTTCCCGGGGTCATAAATTTTTCATACGACCTCCATTTTAGACGTGTGATATCCCATTGTAAAGGTATTTTCGAGAACTACACATTATTCCATCAATCTCTGACTCTATCTACAGTTTGACTATGGAGAGAAAAAAAAAAAAAAACATTGTTTAGGGCCCAAAACGGATCTGGAAGTACAACAAGATGTGCTGACATGAAAAAATACAAAATAATCTAGTTGGATTAAGTGGGAGGCCATTAGTAGCCACCTGGAAGATGTGTAGGGCTTCAAACAACATCAAAAGTGTAGAACCCACAATTACAAAGAAGTACAGAAGAATGTCTTGAACTAAAAACGTGCAAGAGGAGCCAGTTGGAATAGGTGGATGGCCACCAATATCCACCTGGATCACTCTCCAACCAAACCCTCTACGTCATACAATTCACTTTATATGGGACATCTCTAAGAGTTGGGTAGATTAGTCCATATTATTTTGTGTCTCTTCAAGTATTAAATGGTTTGTCTCCCCTTTGGTAACTAACACCAACTGTCTAATCGACTCATCACATCCATCAAATTCCATGTAGGAATCCCATCCTTACTGGAATATATATAACTAAGATAATACTACTCATGAGGATCCCTCCAATCCTTTAATCTATATCTTTCATCATCTAGTCAATCTCTCATTCTTTTTATCAACATATGTGCACTAGTTGACCCAATCTAGTCAATACACTAGTTGACTTTGACATCAATATTATTTTAGTTGGCTCTTCTTTGTCAATCAGTTGAAATGGTTCAATCAACTTCCTCATTTTATCCTACCTCCAATCTCTAAACTTTTTCTAATCCAATTTCAAATCAAACCTCCCATTTTTATGGATTTTTTTGTCCCCAAAAGCATATTAATATGTTCTTCACCTCCTCTACCAAATTTTTTTTTTTTCTTTCACATGAACTTATCCCTTCATACCAATTTTCATCCATTATTGTATACCCCTATGAGTTTCACAAAGCTTCCTTTGCAATGCAGTATCCCATTCCAACTCAATTTGCACAAGTGGCACAAAGTCTTGAACCTTTAGCAACATTGAGAATTCTTCCTTCCCCTAATTAAGCATGGAAGTTTCAGAAATCATAATTCTCTACATTAATAATATAATACATGATCATATATGGTGGAAACTCTAATAAAAAAGCATTCTCGCAAACTCCCACCTATTTCACAATCTCAAAGGGACCATACCTAATGGGTTTTAGCTTCTTCTCTAGGCCTTGTATCTATTTCTTACATACAGGTAAACAGGTCCTATGTCTTGGTCACATTTATCTTCTCTATTCTTTTTAATGAACCTCATGCCTTTTTCTTGGTCATTGTCTCCCTCCATTGACCTCTCTCAAGTAGTTTGAGTAGAGAAAATTTCAAAGGAAAACCAAGGCTAATGTCCCAAACGCATCTGAGATGGTGAATTACTGCTAGAACTATTAACTATCTAGTTATAACAATGTTGTATATAGGATATTATTTCATCCCAAGTCTTAGGTTACCTTATGTTAAACCTCCTCAACAAATGAACCACAATCTTGTTTACCATTTCCACCTGTCTATCAATCCATTGATGAAAGGTCATACTCCTCATCAAATCAATATCCATCATACACTGTAATTATCTCCAAAATCGTCTTAGAAATGTGCTCTCATTATGTAAAATAATGGATTGAATCCAAAGTGTAATCATTCTCTGAAAAACAACTTAGATTATTCTTCTCTAACCATATTTTTATGACAAGGAACTACTTATTCCATCTTGTCGAATCTATCGATTATTACAAATTGGCATTCATGCCCATGTATATTATTTGGTAATCTTCCAAGGAAATTCATCAAAATTATATCCTATGATTGATATGGTACAAGAAAATGTGTATAATTCTAATTTTCTATTCGTGGGTTTGGACATATAACAAAATACACATGCCTAGATAAATTTTGCAATATCAATCAACATGTTTAGCTAATATGCATACCTTTGTAATTTTAACAAGGTCTTTTTGGCTCCAAAATATCCAGCAACTTGATGCAGACCCCCCTCTTCCTCACGAGGTTGCTCAACCTCCCAGTCTAGGATCATTCAAGAACTGAATTCGGATTGACTCTTAGGGCCCCTGTTGGACCCCAAAACAAGTTTACAATGACCCCTTTCCTCCTAAGGTGTAGGTTCTATAAAACTCACGGGCTCCTGTTGAGCCCATGTTCCTTTTTAAAATTTGAAATACATAGGTGCTAGCTCCCTTCGCTAGGCCCCTTTCCTCATATGACCCTGGCCTGTGACCTAGGGCTTAACTCACGAAGCGTTAAGCCTTCAAGATTCAGGGCTCTTGGCACCCAACACTACTCTGATCTCCCGAAGTAATCATGTAGTCAAAGCTACGGATCATGCACCACATGGCCCCCCCTCCAAATCAATGATCATGATGAGTTCCTACCTTTGGGGCTTCAGACAACTTCTGCTCAATGCTCCCCTTCTCTCGTTCTTCCAGAGTGCCTTTTCTATGGACTGTGAGATATGTTGACACCTATCCCTTCTATTTGGACGGCTTAGATCTACTCTAACTCGCGGCTCTCCGTGAGTTTTTACCCAACACAACCCTCCTTCCCTCCAGAGTGGCTATCCTCCGAAGTGAGGGATTGTCTACCACGTTTCCACAAGACATACGGCCTAGATATGCCAAGCAACGGACGACTCAGATCTATTCGGGGTTGCAGCCTTCGTCAATTCTTCACACTGCTTGTCTGGAATCTCCTGGAGTGTTATGGCTCTAGAGTTCCTAATATGTTGCCATGCATCCACTGGATCCAACGGTCCAGATCTATTCGGCCCTTCAAGACTTCAAATAGTCCGCTCTCATGTGCACCTTTTAACCTTCGAATGCACCAAGTGTCGAAGCTCTTAAGGGTTATACCTCATGTACCTTTTGATGATATGATGGTCCAGATTTCTCTTAGCGGTCAATCCAACGACGCCTATAGCTTCTCCTGCTCAACTACATGTTTTCCTTCGAAATGATGGATTTCTTTAAGAATTTGTCAAAGGTTGGGGCCTTTGATTGCCTCCTTTAGACTCGATAACTTGGGTCCCTAACTTGTGCTTCTGGTAAACGCTATCTCTCTTGACCTTGAATGATTTAAAACTCAAAGGGGCTCGACCCTTTGATCTTTCCTCTACAAGTCCAAATGACTTGGCTTATGTCTGCGTTGTTGAAAGCATTATTTCTCCTGAGATTTATCTCACTCGAACCTAAAGAGGTTCAGGCCTCCTGCCTGGCTAGAAAAATTATTATGCCCTCCTGGCACTCCACACTTGTTCTCCTAAGCTTATGAACTTGGAATAAGCTCACCCCTGCACGCACTCCTTGCGCTTTTTTTTCACCAATTGAACATGTAAAGGTCCTTGACCTCTACACACCTTGCAGAGTTTATGTGCACACTTGCACTGCTCAAAGCACACCTTGTTGAGCCTTCCTTCAGAGTGTTCAACAAATCTGTTTTGCTTGAGCGTAAAGCTCTTTGGTCTCTGCACACCTTGTAGATTTTTTGTGGACATTTTCACTGCTCGAAGCACACCTTGTTGAGCCTTCCTTTAGAGTGTTCAACAACTTTGTTTCACCTGAGCTTCAACTTCTCAAACCTCAAAGGTATCAGTCCCTTTATCCTCAAAGGGATTCTTGTGCACTCCTTGCACCTGTTCAAAGCACTCCCTACTGAGCTTACAAAGTATTCAGTAACTATGGTTGCACTTTATCTACATAGACTTTCCTCTAGAGTGTTCAACAACTCTGAGGTTTCTTATGAGACTGAGATTATTCCGGTGTGCCCACCTGGCACATTCTCCTCTTAACTCGAAGTAGAATTCATATGCGCACTCCTTGCGTTGTCTACAGAGGTGTCAATGCTCTGTTGTGCACTCCTTGCACAAGCCCAAAAGAACCTAGAAATCTCAAACAAACTCACGCAAAGACAGGGAATTTTGTATTACTCCTGCAAATAAAATGCATATATGTATCTATGGAATTCATAAAAACACATAGTAAACATTAAGAAACAAACATAAAAACACAAAAAACCTTATGTGCAGGAAAAATTGTTCTTTCATTAATGTATGTATAATGTTTATAAGCTCAGACTGCAACAGAGTCTTTTGTTTTTCCCCTCTCTTCTCTTCTTGGCTTACAATGGTATTCAACAACCTTAAGCAGCTTCTACTGGGCATATGTTACAATGATTTATACATGAGGGAGCTCATCGAGCTTTCCCTCAAAACCGCCTTAGTGATATCTTATCACCATTAAAACACCTATCTACTGAGGCTTATTACATTGAATAAACAAGTACAACTCTAGATCCAAGGAAATGCTCAGGATTTGTACAACCGACAACCTATTAAAGGCGATTTAACACTCGGCCTGTACAAAGTTCAACTTGGCTTTACTCCGGCCTTACATAAATTTATTACAATTAAATTACATTGAAATTTAAAAACAAGAGGAAAATGAGAGGGTTGGGGCCTCTCTCCCTTCTTGAATGTGCGTTGATGTGTTGCATTGTTGGCGCATGCCGAGGTGGAAAGGATGCTCCTGCATCAGAACTCTAGAAGCATGTGATTTTCTTGACAATGTGTTTCTACATTCTCTAGTCAATATACATAGCTTACCATCCTTGTACAAAAAAGCCATCTTAGAAATGATAGTCAGGATTCTTCACTCTCCACTACAATCAAATGAAGTCTTATGTCCTCTTCATATGAAATATACTTTATCTTCACGTCGAAAGGGTTGTAGTTGCATAATGGACATGAGAATTGTAGTCAAAATCAATGATCTTAATAAGAAATCAGCAATCTTACTTGTAACCCCCTTCTTGTACTTAATGAGAAGGTTAAACTTCAACATATAAGACATCATCTTAATATGCCTTACTACAATTTACTTTGCATCTACAAAAACTAAAATAGCTTTTGATATATGTGGATCACTTTCTTGTTTCCTAGAATTTGAGCTCTCCAATGCGTCACTACTTATTATAAAGTTAATAACTCATTGTCATAGGTAGTATATACTAACATTAATTCTTTAAAGGTTTCTAAATGCTAAGTAATCAATCTTCCCTCTTTCAATCAAGATTTCCCCCATAAAAGCATAACCATATGCATCAATGTTTATCTCAAAAGGATTATGTAATGATTTGGAAGACCTAATATAGGTGGTTTACAAATATTTTTTTTCAAAATGTCGAAGGCTTTATGTTGCTATTTTCTCCAAAAGGCAAAGCCATGAATACCTGTCACGTTTTTTTAACAAAAAAAATACACGTAGATTTGATTAAATCAAACTCTGGATTAATAATTTTACAATCTCTCAACCAAGAGGCGAAGATAATGCCAACTCTGGGTCGAAAGTTTAAAACAAACATTACTTTCGTAAAATTTTCCATAATTACTATGAACAAGAATGAAAAATGATTAATATAAAATCATCTTAACACACATTAGCATTCAAAAGGGATCTATCATCTATTAAAAAAAAAAATGTGAAATAAACTTTGGTAACACTTATAAGCATCAAAGAAGCTTCTTGCTTCTCAAGAGAGGCAAGTGCGTCTTTATCTAAAATTCATGATGGGTTAAAATTCAAATCTACCTTTTTAATTGCAAAGTGCAAACCATTTAAAATTGGTTCTGGAAATTCGATATTTCAAATTACAAACCATTCAAAAGTAAATTCACCCTTTCTTTTTTTACATTTTCAACTACACTTTCTTCTCGATAAATGTTAAATGTTTACAAACCATTCCAAAGTGAAAATCACACTTTCTTTTTTTTCTTTTTTTTTTCATTTTCAATTATAATTTCTTATCTAGAAATGTTTCCAACGCTTACTTCTAATAGCTCAAATGTTCTTTCAAAATATTATTATAAATTAAATTAAAATAGGTATCCAAATATACTAGTATAAAGCAATCAATAAAGGTTTTATAAATTTGATTTATTAACTTCGCACATAGGAATCCCATTTATGGCATCACCAACCATTCCATGAATCTCCTACATGTTTTGGATTCAAAAGATTAAATTTATGAATGTTACACTTAATTAATTAATTAATTAATTATAATTATATATATAAATATATAAAATATGTTTTTTAAATATGCTTAGGGATTTGAAAGTTTTGTTGAATGATAGTGTATAAATTAATAAAACATTAATAAAGTAATTGATAAAAAATATATATATATATTTTTTTTTAATTCATTTTTGGTAAATGAAATTAATTAAAACATAATTTTAAAAGGATTAAAAGAGTTAAATTCATGATATTTTCAACTTTGAAAAAACCATTTCATATATAACTTATAACCATTTACATTAATCCTTAAAATTATTATTATTATTATTATTATTATTATTATTATTATTATTATTATTATTATTATTATTATTATTATTATTATTATTATTATTATTATTATTATTATTATTATTATTATTATTATTATTATTATTATTATTATTAAATCAAAATTAAAAAGAAAAATATAAAGCAAATTGAAAAAATAAGATGGTATCTAACATGATACTTTGTATAACATTCTTTCTTAAAAATACATATATAAATTGATAAATGAATTAGTTGATTTTAGGATTTGATAGTTAATTTCATTTTTATGTTGAGCATGAAGAAAACTTTGTAAATTTTTCAATTTGGATGTAGACATTGAAATTTATAGTTTGACAACACAATCAAAATCTATGAATGCTAGGACCTCAAATGTTCAAAGGAGAAACATGTGGAAATTTATTAGATATGGACCTTTAATTTTTAACATTCATTTTGGTGATGAGTGTAATTCAAATTTATTAAGTATAGAATTGTAAGGTAACATGATGTGTAAGAGGTTTAAGTGGACTTTTGGAGGAGATATTCCATTACTTTTATCATTTTTTTTTCTTACTTTTGATAATTTTTTTAGGGTAAAGTATTTATACTTGGTATGGATGGGTGCATAACATTATATGCATAAAGTAGTTAATGTGTTTAATAGAGAAGAAAAAGCTTTTGAATTTTAGGGTTATCAAAATGCACTTTATAACATAGCATTTAATGTTATATATGTTGGGATATATATTGTCCTATTTAAAATTGTTTTATATTGGATTACATATATCCCAATATATACAACATTAAATGCTATGTTGGATAGTGCATATTGCTTACCAATTTTTTTAATACCTTAGACTTTAAAATTGTGTTTGGTTTTTTTATCGTTTTTGTTGATCATTTGATTATTAATTTGAGGAAGTGCCTTCATACATATATCTTGGAATAGAGATTCATCACAAGCTTAATTGGAACTATATCATTGATAAAATGACAAATGAAGGGTGGAAAGCTTATTATGGGCTTGAAAATAAGTGTAAGCTAACAAACCTTTAGCTATGAGATTATAAAAAACTCCCCTTTGATGCTCTTATCACTCATGTTATCTTATAGGGATTTGAAGTTTAAGGATGCACTATCTCTAGAGAATCCTAGAGAAAGATAAAGTAGATCCAAAAGAATTTTATCACTTATAATCTCAAAATTAAAGGCAATACACCCTATCCTATCCTATCTTCCTTATAAAAGTAAGTCTTTCCCTATTGAGAACATGCTCATGATTAGGTATTTAATGTAAAAAAACAAGATAAATAACATGGATGACAAGAGACTCCCCAAAATTGCTTCAAACTCCAACCAAAACCACCAATAACTCAAGATGGGATAACATGAAATCAAATTTATGCATAAGTAATTCAATGAACCAAAAACTTTGATTTGAATACTATTTAATTCAAAAAATTAAATATGTTGTAATTTTTGTAGAATAGATGACTTGGTTTTGAAACTGGTATACAATTCTAAATAGCATAAGATATAATATCATGGTTTTGAGTTTGACTTCATTAGCATATTCAGAAAACAAAGGGGTCCATATTCTGATCACAAAAGTTATTTACAGCTTATGATTTAATTCAATGAACCAAAATTTTTGGTTTGAATACTATTTAATTTAAAAAATTAAATATGTTGTAATTTTTGTGGAATAGATGACTTGGTTTTGAAACTGGTATACAATTCTACATGGCATAAGATATAATATCATGGTTTTGAGTTTGACTTCATTAGCATATTCAGAAAACAAAGGGGTCCATATTCTTATCACAAAAGTTATTTACAGTTTATGATTTATGACAATACGTTCTGTGCATCATGATAATCATTTTCAAAAACACGTTTTGAGTTGGTTTAGTGGACGAATCATTCTAAAAGTGTAATAGGTGAAAGCTCAAGATCAGTAAATACAGTTTGCTATGCAGTATTCAATGGATATATTTAAATGTATATATTAATGTGACTCAACAATATATATATAAGATCCTCGAGGTGTAGGACAATCGGTGATGGAGTGTGTTGTTAAACCACTCCGTGTTGTTAAAGTCACCGGTTCTGAATATATTGATCTGTGCATTATGATAATCATTTTCAATTTAAATTGGTTTATTGGACGATTCATTCTAAAAATGTAATAGGTGAAAACTCAAGATCAGTAAATACAGTTTCCTATACAGTATTCAATGGATATATCTAGATATATATGTATATGTTAAAGTGACTCATATCGCAACATTCAATGTTTCTTATATATCTAGATATATATGTATATGTTAAAGTGACTCAACGATATCGCAACATTCAATGTTTCTTAGCAAACTGTATATTGATATGAAAACAAAATGATATTCAAATCAAGATACTTGCTATTTCGAAGACCCCTTTTCTTGACGAACAAGTTAGGACAGTAATACACATATATTTGTTATTTTGGTGATAAATTTTCCAGATGGTCCTATGAGTTAGGACCGTTGGTTTCCAGATAGTTATGAGTTAGGACCGTTGGTGATAAACTTGGTGGTATTTAGGACGGTGGTATTTAAGACAGACATTCGATGGGATTGAGAAAAGATAATAGCTGCTATGGACGGATTTCGGGACAAGACAATATCATAGCCATCTGCATACGAATCCATTCCTTCTGCCATCAACTGCCAGAATAGGCCTCCTCCCCCTGCTTTTCCACTGCTCACAGCGCTGTAAATGTTGTTATAGACAGTATTATAAAACCTGTCTCTCTGAGCCGTGCTATAACCTGGGTCTTTATATGATTTCCCGAATTCAGCAAACAATACTGGTTTTTTCAGGACTATTTCCACATCTTCCGAATGGATTTGAATCCATTTCTTCAAAAAGGAAAGCTGTGCATTTTCATCTGATCCAGCCAGCCTGTTGGGCCAAGAGAGTGATGGATCATGTTAGTTTCGACAAGTGTTTTAATTTGAAAATATTGATTGGAGAATTAGATCGTTTATTTATGCATATACACAATATGGGAAGGCTCAGTACCAAATATCTGGATAGGAATGAACAGTGACAAAATCAATCCATGGAATATTATTGTTAGCGATGAAGTCTGTTCCGGATTCATCACCGACTGGATTGTACTTCTTTCTTTCAGGGGTTGACTCGCCATAGAATCCTTCCAAGCCTGCTTCAAGAAGGTGGTTGCTATCAATTGATTTCACGTAGGCAGCCATTTCGTTAATCCATCCCTGTAGTCAGACAGTTAAGATTATGGTGGGAAACCCTGATAAATGCATTCACTCAATGTATCACGAATAAAAATTTATATTTCGACCTGCACAGTTCTTCCGGAAGGATCACTTTGGCAGCGGGGCTCATTGATGAGTTCCCAAGAAAATATTGTTGGGTCGTCCTTGTAAGCAATTCCACTGATACTATTCACTCTCGTCATTACAGTCTTGACATGATTCTTGTAGTAACCTTTCACAGTGGGATTAGTGTAAAAATCGTCATCAGACTTTATATTTAGCCCTGCATTGCGTCCCCATTGAACGTATTGTGCCCTTCCTCCAAAATCTTTGAAGTTGTTTACAAAGCTCAGTATAAGTCTGATACCATAACTTTTGGCGTGGGAGACGACGAAGTCCAAGCCCTGCAATACA
>JASDQU011247409.1:26731-37086 GCA_032191745.1 Picea mariana
GGTCTGCAAATCTGCAACAACCAAAGCATGGTAAAGAAGACCCTAACCAATGGCCTCCTGAAAACCATTCCAAGGCATATGTAAAGAAGGGTAAATGAAAGACGAAGAACAAAATTGGGAAGTGGTTCGACTTCCACAAAACCCTCTAGAACAACACCGATGAATGTCACTCGGAAAAATCATTGGTGGCTGAGGTCAAAGACAAGGAGCCGAATCATGATTTGAAATCTGATCCAGAAAATATTGAAAACAAACAGATCATCGACGTAGACTCTACTACTACTTTCACGACAACAAAAATTCAAAAAGAAGAACCAATATATCCTAAAGAGGGGGAACGCCTCTTCCATTCATAGATTTGGGCGAAGGGGACCCCGTTGCTTTTCATTGTTGATAGCGACATACAGAAGAACCTCATCTCATTTTAGGTCGTCAAACAGTTGGGGTTGTCAACAAAACCACACCTACAACCATACAACATTGGGTGGCTTCACCATGGATGAGATCTTTGTGTTAGCAAGCAGTGTCTCCTATCTTATGTAATAGAGCCCTTCAAGAATGATGAAGTGTGTGATGTTTCCCCTCTTTATGTTTGTAATGTTGTTTTGGGCCAACCATATATGTTGTTTATGATTCTTGAGCCCATATTGTCATTATTACTCTGGGGTTTCAACTCTATAGGACACCAGAGGTAGTTCTGACTAATGTTCCACCAAGACAGTGCCACAATGTAATCTCTCATACTACAAAATTCATCCTCTTCACAGTCTTTTCAAAGGATGCATAAAATGACACTACAACCACTGCAACCTCAACACCTTCTATCCAATAGAAGAAGATTGTGGAAGAGAAATAAGATATTTTTCCTTCACCTACAATGGTGCCTACATAATGCCCCGTAAATCCAAGAGACAACAGGTTGGTGGAACATATTCAACCACAACAATAGGTTCGTGACATCCTTCCACATATGAAGAAACAAACTTCTCCAACAAGGCACGCAACTCAGGAATATTCAGATTCAAAAAATTCTTTCCCCTCTTTATCGAGCGCTGAATGCAATGGATACCATTGCTTCCTAAGGGGGTAGGATTGATCCAGGTGGATTGTAACATTCCCCTGACCACCCACAGGCCTGGGAATGCCACTCCAGAGCAATCTATCATGATTTGATGTTTAATTGGTAACATCCCCAGCCTTAAACAGGCCATCCATGCTACTCTAGGGAACACTTTCATTCTCTTACTGCATAACATACGGTAACATACCCAGTATTCAACTGAGCTATGCCACATAAAGTTTCTCTTCAAACTACATGCAACTTAAACATATACATACAACACTCTTTCAGAAGCTTTACATATAAATGTAAACAAACAATTACATTCTGTAATATATGATTTCATACTGAAATAACAGTAAACATAGATATGAAACATATATAGGGAAATACCCATAAACATACAGACAATTATAATCACATATATGATAAAATGTAACATAAGAATGTAAATAACAATGGAAAATATAATTTTATCATACGATTGGTACTTATCTTAGAAATATTTTCACCAACTATGTACAGACCTTCCACGAACCTCCCATCCTTAGACTACACGATTCATCACTCTCAACAGTGAGTCATCCCCGAGCTGGGACTGAACTCCACCTGATTAAAGGGATTCCTAACCAGGCTAAGGATCATAGACAATAGGAAAGACTCCGTCTCAGGTGCTCACTCAACTAACAGCCTACAACCTCTCATTCCCCACATGCCTATCCCACCCAAGGAAGTGTGCCCCTTCTCTTCTCAACAGTCCCTCGGCTGCCCCACTTCCCTTCCAAGGCTTCAACAACAGGCCAAACTGGATTTCTCAGAGAATTGTAGCTGTAGTATAACACCTTCGGGAATCAATCCTCAACAATTCTCTCGCTCGGATAATTTCTCACGGGCCCGAAAACCTGCCTCTTCAATTTCCCATGGGCTTGACAACCCACTTATTCAATCCCACTCCAAGCTAACCAGATACAACAACCAGAAAAGGTTATGGAAACAGGCTCAAATATGATGAAATGGATGTCTCAAGGATAACCGATTGCGTGAATGAAAATGGTCATGGAATCATTGACTGGATAACAGAGTGATGGAAGGAATCATCGTGAAACTGATCATGAAATTGATGGTCAGAATGATGGTGAAGATGTTGGTAAGAATTCTCGTGAAAAAGTGACCAAATGAGCTAAGTCCCCATGATATGAATGCATGTCCCCAGCTTGACACTTGTCATGTTGGAAGCTACTTTGGTCCACTTGTCTCCAACTTTAGAACTTAGGATAAAATAATTATCCATACTTTATGCTTTAGGGAATATTAATATAATATTCATTTTTGGCTTAAGCTCTCTAGATTATCCCTTTCCTTTAACTTTTGGCCCTCCCTTTCCCTAACTAGTGAATTTCAGTCCCCCATCTCTTTTATTGTGGTCAATCTGTGCCCATCGATGTATTTTATATTAATCATGAAACATGTACAAAATAGGTGCACTGGCCTTTAACATCTAGGAGCTTTAGCCTAATACCAAAACATAAGCATCCCAGGTTATAATAACTGGCTYACCAGCCTATAACACATATCATATACAAGAGGCTTGATGACCTCCATACTGCGTGCACTTTAGTTACTGTGTGCGGTATCCGGGAATGTGTACACTACATCATTTTACTGCACAGTGCATTCACGCACTATGCCATGAAAGGTGCATTACAAAATGATGTCAAAACAACTCACCATCTTAAGTATACTTACATTATATTTACAATTGGGTTCGGTCGAGGGATATTACAATCCCCTCCCCTTATTTATGCACTGTCCTTAGTGCATCATATACCCATATACAACAAAATTGTCAAAATTACTCAAAAAGATGCGGGGATTCTATCTACATTGCATCCTCATGCTCCCAAGTAGCGTCCTCAGGACCGTACCAGGTCCATTGGACCTTTATAAGCCCTATGGCTTGGTTCCAGAGCTGCTTGACTTTTTGGTCCAAAATGTGCACCGGATGCACTTGAAAAGCGACTTCTTGCTCCACTTGAATCACATTCCAATCAATAACATGATTAACATCATGTATATATTTATTTAGAAATGATACATGGAAGACATTATGAACAAACATAGACGTAGGCAATGAAATCATATAAGAAACTGCACCAATCCTCTCTAGGATTTCAAATGGCACACAAAATCTGGCTGCCAACTTGGCACAGCTTCCCAGCTTCAGGGAACTCATGTTAGCTTTCACCTTTAGGAAAACATGATCACCCACTTTGAACTCTCTGTGGGTTCTATTCTTATCAACATAACTTTTCTTCCAGTCTTGGGTAGCTTTTAAATTCTGCTTAATTTTTATCATTTGGTCCTCCATCTCCTTGAGCAACTCTAGCCCAACTACTATCCTATCAACTAGGTTATCCCAGATCACTAGAGTATTTCACTTTCTGTCGTAAGGTGCTTCAAATGGGCTCATCTTCAACGATGCCTGATACCCATTGTTGTAAGCAAATTCTACCAAGTGTAGGTAGTCTTCCCATTTTGATGGTTTGTCCATCATATACATTCTCAGTATGTTTTCTATCACCCTATTCACCCTCTCTGTTTGTCCATCAGACTCAGGATGATAAGATGTAATAAAGTTCAGATTCTTTCTGAATCCTTTGAACAATCCTTTCCAGAAATTTGAGGTGAATTTTGGGTCTCTGTCAGAAACAATTGTTTTAGGAATTCCATGCAATCGTGCCACTTCCTTCATGAAAATATCAACAACATCTGCTACCTTGTGAGTAGTTTTTAGTGGAATAAAATGGACATCTTTTGTAATATTTTCGACCACCACCATGATCGAATCATGCAACTTGCCTGTTTTGTAAAATCCCGTAATAAAATCCATTGTCACCACTTCCCACTTCCATTTAGGAATGGGTAAAGGTTGCAACAACCCTGCTGGGTGCCTATGCTTAGCTTTAACTTTCTGGCATTCCATACATCTATCGATGTATTCAACGATCTCTCTCTTCATACCTGGTCAAAAGTAATGGCTTTTGATCACTACCACGGTTTTATGATATCCAGGGTGCCCTACATAAGGAACATTATGCATTTAATGCAAAATCGTACGTTTCAAGTCCTGGACATTTGGAAAAAAAATTATGTTCTTGTACAACAGTATTCCATCTATTCCCAAATCATAATTATCCACCTTTTGTGGCATCTTACCCTACTGTAGCATTGTTATCAATTCTCTGTATTGCAGATCTGTATTTGCAACCTCCAAATTTTTTCTTTTAATATCAGTCTGATACATGCTAATGGCTATAGCATGTAGTTCATGCACCCTCCTGTTGAGTGCATCAACCACTTTATTCTCTTTCCCCTTGATATGCTTTATATCAAAGTCACATTCTCTTAGAAATTCTAACCATCTGCTTTGCCTAGCACTTAGATTTGGATGATCAAATAAATATTCCAGACGATTGTGGTCTATTCTTAGCTCAAACCTCTTTCCCATGAGGTAGTGTCTCCATTTCCTTAAGGCATGCACTATGGCTTCCAACACCAAATCATGAGTGGCACAATTTCTTTCATGCTCCTTCAACTTCCTTGATTCATAACATATGACAAACCCATTTTGACCGAGGACTCCACTAAGTCCTTCATTACATGCATCTGTGCATACAACAAAGTCTCCATTTGGGTCTGCAATCCTTAATATTGGAGAACTTGTCAATAATTGTTTCAATTGATGGAAACTCTTCTTGCAATCCAGTGTCCACTGAAACTTCACCCCCTTTCTTTGCAAGGAAGTGATTGGGTGTGCAATCTTTGAGAATCCTTCAATAAATATTCTGTAGTAGCCTACAAGACCCATGCATGATCTCACCTCTGTGACATTCTTCGATGTTGACCATTATCTAATGGCCTCTATATTCTTAGGATCCACTGTTATCCCATCCTGTGAAATGATATGCCCCAAATAATGAATTTGTTTTAGATAAAATGAGCACTTGCTCAATTTTGCATACAAATGATGCTCCCTTAATAATTGCAACACCATCCTCAAATAATGTTCATGCTCTTCCTCTGACATACAATATATAAGAATGTCATCCAAAAAGACAATGACAAACTTGTCCAAATATTCTCAGAAAACACCATTCATTAAGCACATGAAAACAACTGGTGCATTTGACAACCCAAATGGCACCACTGTGAACTCATAATGACGATACCTTGTCCTAAAGGCAGTCTTGCTGATATCTTGTTATTTAATCCTTACCTGACGGTATCCTGATCTGAGATCTATCTTTGAAAATATTTTTGCATCCTTCAATTGATCAAAGAGATCATCAATCCTTGGCAGAGGATACTTGTTCTTAACAATCACTTTATTCAACTGTCTGAAGTCAATGCACAATCTTAATGTTCCATCTTTCTTTTTCACAAACAAGACTGGGGCACCCCAAGGTGACACACTTGAGCGTATATACCCATTATTTATAAGTTCTTCAAGCTTCATTTGCAACTCCTTCAACTCTGGTGTACTCATTCTGTAAGGAGTCTTTGACACTGGCACTGCTCCAAGCATTAGATTTATAGAGAAATCAATGTATCTCCTCGGGGGTAGTCCTGGTACCTCCTTGAACACATCTTCAAAATCTTCCAAGACTGCATAATCCTCCAAATTTGGCACCTTATCCTTAGGTATCTCCACCAAATGAGATGCAATTATATGACACCCTTTTCTGTAACATTTCTTCAGCTGCAATGCTAAATTTTCTCTAATGGTTACTGCCCTAGGAATTCCCCGCAATTTCCTTAGTTTCCCTTCCTTGGAGAGTATGATGTTGGTCCAACCAATCCATCCCAATTAGACAGTCATAGGAACCTAAAGGCAAGATGTTTAAATATTCCTTGGTGCTCAGTCCATTCATGTCCATGAGGCATGACTTAACCATCTCATTAACTTTTCTTCTAGCTCCTATAGCCAGCTATACCAACCAGGATTTCCCATGATTTCTTCTTAGAAATTNTCTTCGATGTTTACCATTATCTAATGGCCTCTATATTCTTAGGATCCACTGTTATCCCATCCTGTGAAATGATATGCCCCAAATAATGAATTTGTTTTAGATAAAATGAGCACTTGCTCAATTTTGCATACAAATGATGCTCCCTTAATAATTGCAACACCATCCTCAAATAATGCTCATGCTCTTCCTCTGACATACAATATATAAGAATGTCATCCAAAAAGACAATGACAAACTTGTCCAAATATTCTCGGAAAACACCATTCATTAAGCACATGAAAACAACTGGTGCATTTGACAACCCAAATGGCACCACTGTGAACTCATAATGACGATACCTTGTCCTAAAGGCGGTCTTGCTGATATCTTGTTATTTAATCCTTACCTGACGATATCCTGATCTGAGATCTATCTTTGAAAATATCTTTGCATCCTTCAATTGATCAAAGAGATCATCAATCCTTGGCAGAGGATACTTGTTCTTAACAATCACTTTATTCAACTGTCTAAAGTCAATGCAAAATCTTAATGTTCCATCTTTCTTTTTCACAAACAAGACTGGGGCACCCCAAGGTGACACACTTGAGCGTATATACCCATTATTCATAAGTTCTTCAAGCTGCATTTGCAACTCCTTCAACTCTGGTGTACTCATTCTGTAAGGAGTCTTTGACACTGGCACTGCTCCAAGCATTAGATTTATAGAGAAATCAATGTATCTCCTCGGGGGTAGTCCTGGTACCTCCTTGAATACATCTTCAAAATCTTCCAAGACTGCATAATCCTCCAAATTTGGCACCTTATCCTTAGGTATCTCCGCCAAATGAGATGCAATTATATGACACCCTTTTCTGTAACATTTCTTCAGCTGCAATGCTAAATTTTCTCTAATGGTTACTGCCCTAGGAATTCCCTGTAATTTCCTTAGTTTCCCTTCCTTGGAGAGTATGATGTTGGTCCAACCAATCCATCCCAATTAGACAGTCATAGGAACCTAAAGGAAAGATGTTTAAATCTTCCCTGGTGCTCAGTCCATTCATGTCCATGAGGCATGACTTAACCATCTCATTAACTTTTCTTCTAGCTCCTATAGCCAGCTATACCAACCAGGATTTCCCATGATTTCTTCTTGGAAATTACAAACTTTTCACCATCTTAGGATCTCTATAACTATGACTAGCTCCTAAATCAATTAAAATAGAAATGGTTTGGTTGTTGATCATACCTTCCACTTCAATCATGTGGGACTGATACTCTACTTTCTTATTGTCCAGGGCTGCATAAATCCTTGGCACATATCTGCCCATGTCCTCCACTATTTTAGCTTGCTGTACATTTTGAACAACCCTACCTTTTTCATCTCTGTGAGGACAATCTCTGAACCTATGATCTCCTTTACAGCCCCAACATTGAATAGGTGGATACCTTAGCCCTTGACTCCCTGTGTCAATCGTTCTAGGTTCTTTAGGCATTTGTTGTCCCTGTGGATTATTTATGAAGAATGGTGGCTTAGCTCCCTTCTTCCTCTGATCCATGTTGAATTTCTTATTGTCTTCCCACGCCTTTGGAAAGTTGGCCTTTCTTTCTGCTGATCATATAGGCATTTATCTCACCTTATGGTCTCTTCTAATGTCTTGGGATCATCATACTGTATTTTGTCACTGATGAATGATGGAAATCCACTCAAATACCTTTGAATTTTGACTATCTCGTCCTTGATGAAAGAGACATACTTCAACAGTTCTAGAAACCTTCTCTCATATTCATCTATGGTCATACTTCCAATCTTGAGTTCAAATAACTGTTTCATTTTCTTGTCATAGTATCTCTTAGTCAAGTATTTCTTCTCAAAATACTTCTTAAGTTCCCTCCAAGTAACACTTTTCTCTTTAATGTGTTGTACCTACACAAGTTGATCCCACCACATGGAGGCCTTTCCTTTGAGTTGATAGATAGCAATTCTGCCTTCTGCATGAGAAGAATGATTATGCAATTAAAAATACTTTCTCATGCCAAACAACCATGTTTCTGCATCTTCATCCTTCTTGTGCTCACCATCAGATGTAGGAGGTTTGATTTTGTTCATTTCTCTTTGCAGCTCATCCACCCCAGACCTCTTATACCTTCTGAAAGGGGATGGACTTGAGTTGTTGCCTTCTCTCTTATTGGAATACCTTGGGGAATGATGGCGGTGTCTGCTAATACTTCTTGCTTTTCGTTTCTCATCCGAAGGCTTGTGACTTCTAGATTTGCTTAAGCTGCTCTCCTTAACTAATTTATTTTCTATTCTGTTCAATCCCTCCAATAACTTCATGTTGAAGTCATCCTACTACTCCTTGGCTCTCATAAGCCTTTCATTATCATCTTTATGGCTTTGGACATCCTTCTGTAAATTTTTAATGGTCTAAGCCATATTCATGTTTTCATTCCTTTCTTCTCCATGTCCATTGGAGTTTGTTCCTTCAATGCCTAAATGGACATCCATCCCTCTGCTCTCATCTTGCTGACTGTAATTCCCCTGTGCTTCTTCCATTCCTATGGACTCTGCACTAATCTGATCTGATCTAGTTGTTGTTAATTCTGCAAAATGTGCAGCCATCGAAACTTATCAGGCTAACAATTCAACAATTCATGAAAAAAAATATGAACCATCTTGGTTCCATATATATATCAGAATTATATCTTCTAATTTCCTGGTGTTATCACCATGAAAATTCTAGATAAGACCCAAGTATTGAGAACATAGGCACGCAGTGCCTTAAGAGATAAATCTGGGCAAGAAGGTGGTTTTCCAAAACCACTTTCACCAAGACGTGGAATCACGTGCTTCAACATGTCAAATCCACCACTCGTGGAATGGGCGACGGCTAGTCAGATCACCCTGTTTTCCTCGTTCGGTACTTCAAAACCATGTGACGTTAGCTGAACACCACCATGTAATGAAATCAAAAGCTAATAATTTGAAATGGATTAGCCGAGCATGGCAACCCAACGCTCTTGTACGTAGACTGTCTTTGCTTCATAATTAGGATTCTATAACTACCAATCCTCAAGTATGAAGGAATCTGCTTATCTATAAACGAAGTAATCTCCAAATTGCTTGACTTTCTGCTCTCTGTAAAAGCATTTTAGTATCGACAACCTGAGATACATGGACAAGGATAAATCCAGTGAGACTGGTTATTCAGGAAAAATGCTATACTTTCTTGCGAATAAGGAGGAAAGGGTACTTGCTCACATTCTAGCTACTAAATTCCACACAGAGCTGGCTATAGACTCGCAGTTGGAGGTCAGGCTGAATCCCACTATGAAGGATTTAGTCATCAATAGGCCAATTGCTAAGAAGAAAAGGATCAAACGACAGAAGAAGGAGGAATCCACAGCTGAAACAACCGAAAGTGTTGGAGAGAATCAGTCGGTCTGGTTAGATTCTTTAAAGGAGGATATCACTAGGATGAAATGAGTCTTCAACTAAAATTAAGTATGTTTCAGCAAATTTTGACAATTGGTAGTAGAGGTAAGGAGCACCAGAGATGATAGGTCTGTTATTAAATGACCCTTTTACAACAAGATAACTGTTATCATCCCCTTTTTGTAATTTTGTGATTAATATGATTATATAAATATAGAAGAGGATTTTGGGCAGTTTATTACAAGATTTTAACTAGTTGTGTTATGAGTCTTGTTTTCTTTTATATCATGCTTTTCTTGTAAGATTATATTTCACTCCCATCTGTCTGAATCGGAGGAATATAAAACTCAGAATTATTTTTAATTAATGCTCTGATGCAGTTGTGTGTTTCTTTTTCCTCTGATATTATGCAAATTAAACTCATACTCATCACTTTCCAAACGACTTTGCATGCACTAAACTTCATCTTTTACACCCATATTTATCGTGTACAACAACAACACAAGGTAAAATGCGTTTCCACACACCTATATCCGCTATGCATTTCTTCTCTGTCGCTACGAAAACTTGCATGCACTACTTTTGCGTTGTGCGCCAATATCCACTGTGCACAGTTTTGGTTATCGTGCACTGATACTCCACATGCATTTCACTCTATGCATTGCACCATGTCAAAGTTTAACATGTTCCATCGTGCACAATAATCTGCGCGCACCAATGAATACACTGTTGCGAGACAACTTATACTCATACTATGTGTGTACCACAAAAATCCTCTCTGTTATGCAATACTTGAGCACCCCATGTGCACATTACTATGTATGTTCTCACCGCGTAAGGTTAAATTCAATGC
>JASDQU011247410.1:7614-19111 GCA_032191745.1 Picea mariana
CAAAGGACATTGTCATACATATAGGAACCCGATCAATAACAATGTAATACATGTTATAAATCAAACATGGAATTTAAAATAAACAATTCCCTAGGATTATTACATTATTGTTGCACCAAATTCCTATGTTTAGTACACATCTTATTCACCATGTGGGTACTATCTGGATTAGCCATATTTATGTCTGATACAATCTTTCATCTAACTATTGGGACAAATTAGATGACACACCTTGCCTTGTCGACGATTGGCTCGTCTTCTTTCCTAGCACTGCCTTGCCTTGCCTTTTCTCTTGGAGCCTTTCCTTGTATTGACTTGCCTAGGCCATCTTAAAAAAGTTAAGTTGTGACCACCTTCACTCCTTATCTGAAAATTGGCTCGTCTTCTTGCCTAGCACTACCTTGCCTTGCCTTCGGGTGCTTTGCGTTGTGCCTTTCCTACCGACACCTTGCCTTGCCCAGGCCGCCTTAAAAAAGTTAAGTTATTGGTGTATTTTCATTTACATGCTTTTATCATTTAACCATTTGAATTGTGTCCCACCATTCTCCCATTTTCTTGTTTGTTCTTCATATAATGAGACCCGTGGTGGAGTCACTTCCACATTGTAAAGAAAAAAAGTATTAATGGAAGGCATTTCTGAATTTCCTTATGTATCCATAAAATTCCATAAAATAGTATAAAATCAAATAAACATTTCAACTTTGTAAAGATTCATTATGTAAAACATAAACATAAGATAAGTAACTTACCATTTTATCATTTACCTTCTTCCATTTGTTTCAAACAACTCACCTTCTCTTTTATCCACATCCAAAACTATTATACTTGTGTTATCATCATTTTTGTAATGCACTCGGTAACATAAAACTTATAATATCCCCCTTCCCAAAACGAACCCAACATTCTAAATTTGAGTGGATTTCTCATGCTCCCCTTGTATCAAAAACTCCCTTTAAACAAGGGAGGTTGTGGAGCAACAAGTCCCTGCCCAGAAGGTAGAGGAGCTTGTTGTCTACTTTTAAAACAAAGCAATATGGTTGTCAGAACAATGCTAAATGTCTTAACTAAAGTGGAAGGTGACATCTGGCAGCCTTATACTAGATTAATTTATTAACAAGGTTAGGTTTTCAAACATCGATTAGCCCTAAACTCAATGGTCAATTTAAGGTTGATATGAAGTCTTCGGGACTATCACAAAAATATTGCTCAATTAGATAAGACTTTACTTATCAAATAAAACCTAGTCTTCGACAACAATGATTATTACAACGAAGCATTCCTTCCAATACCATTAAGGGAAATGCATTTCAAATTAATTAACTGCCTAGTAACCCAAGGTAAAAACAAAAAAAAGCACAAGAGTTGTAAAAAAGGAAAGTAAATCAACAAGATAACTAGGCAATTCCTTATAAGCGAACATTATTATTTGTTTTGCACAACTTCTTCAGACCACAAGAACCATCTAATTCACATCAATATCACTTCTTTTAATTTAACACATATAAGATCTCAGCAACAACCGACACCTTTTAACCAACAATTGGCTTCTATCACGGCCATGCAATCCAAACCAGCCCTAGATCATAATCGACAAGTGCTTTGAATATAATAAATATACTGCATAGATCTATGTGTTACATGTGTTTCTATGTAACACATAGATCTATGTAGTAGCTCCACTACACATCTGGATTCCATGCAACTCATTTTCCATAAATCAATATTGATGCTAGATGTTGAGTGGGTAACTCTGCGGAAAATTCCATGTGTTGTCCATGAGTCACATCAACCTGCGACAGTCTCATTGACATGGGTATAGTTTCACATAGGACTCTAGTTAGCTCGATCTATGGAGGTAGAAGGGGAAGGAAGATCCCCGTCACTGGTGCGTCTTCAACTTCATCTTTGGCCACCCAGATTATGACTCCATTTGCTCCTACAAAACAAAATTTGAGTTTGTTTAGCTGCAAAAAATTATCCACAAACTGCAAAGCAAAGGATGGTTATAGAACCTGTAGCTATGGATCTGCTTCCACAACTATCTTGTCCAAAAAATTTCAGGTTCAATTTCTTTGGTGCTAACTGGAGACACAGTGTTTTCCAGACATGATTTACAGATTATGGTTAAGGTGTGAGAGGTTTCCACGAACTTCTGTCTCTCATGGTTTCCACGACCAAGAAATAATAAAAAGTCTTTGAAGATTATGATTTCCCCTGCAGCACCAGCTGATATAGGAATGCCTTATCAAAATCCATGGTAGTCATCTTCCTCAGCATGTGTTGTCGATGGGACTTGAATACGACACTGTTAGTTCTGTCTGATGCAGACATCCTTGTTGATCAAATTACTAGAAAAGAAACTCGTTGCAAGGCTCTGATCTGTATTGAGAACTAGGAAGGGTGTATGGGAATTTTATAAGTGGAGGGAATATTGATATACATCTACAATCGGAGTTGTTGGGTGACGCAGGATGTGTGAGCAGGGTCGGGCCTTGTCGTTGTGGATTTGGTTGCACGTGCAGGGAGCATGTGTGAAGTCAAGTGGGCATGTAATGAGTGCAATTCATCGGGGGATCAAAATCGATGATGGTTTTTTAAGAGTGGAAGTGAACCAGGTGAGATACATGCCTCAAAATCCAGTCTTATATTGAAAAGAGCAATGAATGGGACATCACTGCAACTCCCAAATCCCCCAAGGTGGTGGAAGCCAACCAAATATTTTGGGTATGCTTTTGGCTTCCTCTATTCTCAATATATCTTTCGGTAAGTGTAAATTCCATAAGTGGTTTGTGTCATGGCATGTATCGTAGCAATAAATATCATAAGTAATAGCTCCCCTATCAAACTCCAACTGGTGGGGAGGCTTGCTTTGTCACTTATGTTATTGATCTTTTCATGCACCTAGAGAATATGAAACAATGAAGCCTTAATCCACAAAGTCACACCTAACTAAAGCATGAGAACAAAATCAGATTATCAATGTGGTAAATTTAAGAGTGGAAAGGTGGTGTAGAGCTGGCTAGATCCAGAGAGAGTTACCGGTATGGGACAACAAGAAGCTACGACACAGAAGAAAGAAGCTACATCACCGGTAAGGGGGAAACTAGTTGCAGTCCAAAGANATAAGCATCAAAGGTAGCAGAAGTAGAGATGACGGGAGCGGATCCAGCAGAGGCATGGGATTTATCCATCGATTGAAAACTAATAAAACGACTACATTGGAGTTTGGTGCAGTTAATATCCAACATGTAAAACCCTAATTTGAAAGTGATTAGTGTATGTCGTATTTCCCCCTTGCCCTTTGCAATTAAATTGTAAGTGATAAATTCATAGAAGCCTAATTATTCTAGTTTCCTGATGTTTTATTTTTAGTTTGATCATATATTCAAACAGATATAATTTAGAGGCTTACCAGATAGAGGAATCAATCATTTATTTCACAAGCTCGTCAATTCTCCATGAAATAGATATTGCAAAATTGCAGGAGGCCCACGAGAACAGATCCATGGTTCAGTGAGTGAGGAGCCTTGAAAACTTGGGTTGGGACCGCTGCAAGTATTCGTCAAGCCCTGAAAACATGGGTTGGGACCGCTGCAGGCATTCGTCGGGGAGAACCAACCATGAGCAGTAAGAGAGAAACCTCAAACCCAACCTGCTAGAGTCCAAATTTACCAGAATAGAATTGTGGGCCAAATTTTCTCTTGGAGAAAGGTAGAATCTCTTTCTATTTAATATATAGCTGGCAATCTGAAAGTTCAGTTCAAATTGCAGGAATAAGTGGTTGAAAAATTGCATATTGCAAGCAATATGAGGTAAGAAGAGAAGTGGGAGTGATGCAACACATGGGAAACATGCGAACAACCAGTGA
This sequence comes from Picea mariana, assembly GCA_032191745.1. NCBI lineage: Eukaryota > Viridiplantae > Streptophyta > Pinopsida > Pinales > Pinaceae > Picea > Picea mariana. The sequence goes on from JASDQU011247410.1 coordinate 11,483, forward strand.
TTCAACACAACAGGAAACGTGTGACAATTCCAATAAGGTGGCAAGTCAAGGGAATTCCAATGGTTAAGATTAGAAACATTTAATGTCAAGATCTAATGCTAGACTTAGTTCTAGCATTACTTGAGTTCGACAAACTTACTCCTGAAATATGCACCTAAAAGTTCTTTAAGCCAATATCTGGTTTGGGGGTTTCTCGGGAAGAGGCCAAATAAGGCCTCAAAGTTAAAAATTTGGACTAAAAACCAAATGAGTGTTGAAAAATTGCATGACATTGCTTAAACTTTGGTTAAATTCATTGGTTTTCGTTCCAGACTAATAAAACATTGGAAAATCAATTACTATTAGTCCGTGGAGCCCTAAGGGCAGGGACTAATAAATTAACATCAATCTTTGGTATTCTCCTTATGCAAAGCAAGTCCAACTTTTCCATTTTGAAGAGGCATATCATGTTCGCCTAATATAAAAATCACATCTTCAAATAAATAAAATTAATAGGATCACGTGCTTTATACATCCAAGGGTGTAGATGTTTCCTATCTTATACTTAGAAGGTTGTGTTACTAACTAAATAAAATTAATAGGATCACATGTTTAATACATGCAAAGAAGTTGATATAGAAAAACTTTGTGTTCTTATCTTTTAAATGAATTATTTAAATGTAGCCCACCTCTTTCATGAGTAGGATGACATATTTATACATGTAAAGAAATAAATGTGGTTGAAGGTTGTGTTTCTATCCTTTTGATAAATTATTTAAATGTGGCTCACCTCATTAGTACGGTCACATGCTTTATACATGCAAAGGAGTAGATGTGGTCGAAAGTTGTGTTCTTGTACTTTTGATGAATTATTTAAATGTGGCCTATCTTATTAGTAGGATCACATCCTTTATACATGAAAAGGAGTAAATGTGGTTGAAGGTTGTGTTTCTATCCTTTAGATGAATTATCTAAATGTAGCTTGCCTCATTAGTAGGACTCCATGAGTTATACATGCAAAGGAGTAGATGTTATCAAAGGTGTGTTCATGTACTTTTGATGAATTATTTAGATGTGGCCCACCTCATTAGTAGTACCACATGCTTTATACATGCAAAGGAGTAGATGTGGCTTAAGGTTGTGTTCATGTCCTTTTGATGAATTATTTAAATGTGCCCCACCTCATTAGTAGGACCACATGTGATCCAGATTTATGAGCGGAACGAATTAAAACATAGATCTATAAAATTAACACAGATATATAGAGAACAATAATAAAGATACAGTGGAACTTAACTCCTATTAAATAAGAAATATGTTGAAACTATAAAATGCATAATGAAAACAATCTTGCTCGAATGGTGGTAGCTAATCTATGAGAAGAGATGTGGCATGATCCAGGATCTTTTCATCGAGGTGACTTATAAAGAATTGTATTAAATGAGCATAAATTAAAGTGCACCATAAAGAAGGAAAAGCTTAATAATGAAGAGACATAAGCATCAAATCTGAACACAAAAACTTGATAACGGAGTTCATCCCTGGTGGACTACATATTCAGGTCCTACTCTCAAATGGGTAGGCCTCTTTATTAACTCAGCAAAATAATTTGGCAAACTACATAAGTATACCTCATTTTGGAGTTAAGCTACAGAAACTTTTCTCAGATCAGAAAACAAACAACACCATTGAATTCGTGGCCTCAGATTGCCCAAAAACGACTATCTCCATACCTCGATTTGAGTCTAGCACTTCCAGGCCCCTGAGGAAATTCACCTTAGTTTCAGTGCCTGCACCTGCAATTAATTCATGCGAGTCTATCTCAAAAATTGTGCTATGTCCGTACGACCGTGCCCTGGTCTGACCCTCGTAGGCTAGCGAAAAGAAACATTTAAGTAATAAAGGGGGCGGAATTTACCAAGTCACACCCTAGCCCAAATGGTTGGAAGACATTGAAAAGGCAGAGGTAATAGGGGAGATCCCAAGGTCAAACCCACGGGCCTCCCATTTTTGGCATATGGTTACAACATTATACATATATGGTTGATAGATTTGGTGGATACAGTTAAGTTGGCGGAGCCTTTGGCGGATATGGTTAAGTCTGGTGGTGTGGTTATATCTGGCCAGATTTTGCAGAATCCTATCAAATTTGGCATATTGGGGGTTGGCGCCAGCCAACCCTGCCAATTTTTGGAAATCCATATGTTGGGCATCCTTATGAATTTTTTTGCTGCCACATGGCAGCCTTTCATTTGTCTACGTCACCACTTCTTGCACAGTCATTGCCACATAATCTTGCTCTGTCAGCTTGCCATGTCACCTGATAGGTGGCTATACTGGTTGTCATGTGGCTATACAGACTGCCACATGGCACCTTTTCATTGGTCCACAGATTTTTCCAAAAAGTCCAAAAATGAGTGACACGTGGCAGCCTCTGGTGTTGCCATGTCACCATGTTGACATCAGCATGACACGTGTCACCCTCTACATGTGCCATGTATATTGTATAGACGATGATGTCATTTGCACTAGTGTTGACGTCAGTAGTACGGATGTTGACTCATCCCTGTTGACTGGGCTAGGTTGACCAAAACTTTGACCGTGAATATCCTTTTGATCCATAACTTCGTTTGACGAGCTGTTTACATCATTGGAAATCTTGTGACACACTCTTCGCGATGATGCCAATTTCATTGAATTTTGAGGACTTTGAATGTTTTCCCTTTCTCTGTCTATTGAGGCCATTCTGAGCTTCCTGAGTTGCTTCTGCGAATTCTAAGTTATCCTTAATCTCCTCTAGATCCTTTTTGGATCACGCCTTCCCACTGAGAGATTTTTGGACCACCAAAAGCTTTCATCAATCAATAGATAAGTGAGGGAAGAGTTCCCCCACCTTGTCCTTCTCAATCCACTTTGCCTTGCTTGGATGTGTGCCCTTTAATCCCACTCGAAGATAATCAACATTGCCCCTGCGTGAAGTCCTTTTCCTTATGTCCAAGATGATATCTTCCTTCAAATCATCCAAGTACTCAGGAGAAAACTCATCAACTCAAGGTATTGAAACTTCCTCACCCTGATCCATGATCATGGGAGGCTCAAAAAGTTTCAAATTTTCCACATTTACAACTGAGTAGATCTGCATATAAGGTGGAAGATCTAGACAAAAAGCATTGGTACCAATTTTCTCCAAAATAGTGAAGGGTCCATATTGGATGGGCTTGAGTTTCTTGCCTTCACCCTTTAATATCTCCTTGTTGATGTGAATCCATACCTGGTCTCCAACTTGGAACTAATGATCAATCCTGTGTTTTTCATGCCGAGATTTATATTGTGCTTGAATTTTCTCCAATTGTTCCATGAATTCTTGATGTACCTATTGGATCCTCTGAATGAACTTGTGGTATCTATATTCATTTATTTCTTCATTTGAATCGGCATCTCTCCCATACATCAAGTCCAAAGGAACCTTAGGAAAATACCCTAAACATGTCTCAAAAAGAGAAAATTGAGTGGAGGAATGTAAGGCTCGATTGTAGGCATGTTGTACATAGGGTATCTATTAATCCCATAACTTGGGATCCTTGTTGTAGTAGCCTCGAAGAAAAAGTACCACTGTTCGGTTAACAACCTTTGTTTGTTCGTCGGTCTGTGTATGGAAATCAATGGTCCTCTTCAACTTGGTGTCCATCATTATCCACAAGCTTATCCAAAAATCCCCAAGGAATCGAGTACCTCGATCCAAAATAATGGATGTGGGCAACCCAAAGTGAACCAAAACATACTGAAAGAATATATTAGCAGTATGCTCAATAGTGATCTTCTTTTTACATTGCATTAAGATACACATCTTGTTGAACATATACACTACAACATACAAATAGTCATGACCACTTGTCGACATTGGTAAACCCCCTACAAAATCCATGGAGATACTTTCCCATGGATGGGATGGAACATGAAGTGGTGAGTATAGCCCCAATTTTCTATTAGTGGGCTTACAAGTAGAACACATCACACACCCCTTTACATATTTAGTTACAATTGCTTTCATCTGAGGCCAGTAACAAAATATCTGCAGATGAGCCATAGTTTTTCCTACACCAAAATTCCCAAACACAAGAGAAATGTGAGCTTCTTGTATTACATGGACTCATTAACTTGTAGGAATACATAGCTTTCCAAGATAGTAGAGTAGTTTTCCCTTCAGACAATAGTTCTCTACCTGTGCACCATGGGTTAGCTTCTCGAATACTTCTTTAAAATATTCATCAATGGCATATTGTTCCACATAGTTATCATGAGATAAATAAGCATTCTTCAAAATAATAGAAGCAACAATAGGAGGTCTAGAAATCATATCAGCTACCTTATTACTCATAGCCTTTTTGTATTTGATTACCAAATGAAATTGTTGAAGAAAACCCATCCATCTGTAATGTCGAGATTTTTGTAGCTTGATTTGTGCTTGGAGATATTGTAAGGGTTAATGATCTGTATGTATGATTGTTTCTTTCCCTAACAAGTAGTGCTTCCATTTATTTACGCTTTGAACTAATGCATACAACTCTTTATCATACGTAGGATAGTTAACAACAACTTGGTTAAAAGTTTCAGAGTGGTTAAATATAGGCTTATGATATTGCATCAATATTGCACCTATGGTGTACCCAGTGGCATCTGTCTCGATCTCGAAAGGTTGTTGAATATTCGGAAGTGCTAATACTGGTGTGGTACTGATATTTTCCTTCAAAGTGTCAAAAGTTTTTTGTTGCTTTCCTCCCCACTGAAAAGTTTTATTCACATTGGTTAAGGCATGCAAAGGAGATGCTATAAAAGAGAAGTTTAAAATGAATCTCCTCCAATACTGTATTGCACCTAAGAAGCTTTTTATTTCGGTTACACTTTTGGGCTCAGGCCAATTTACAATTACATCAATCTTGGAAGGATCAATTTTCAATTGTCCTCCTCCTACAATATGACCTAAGTATACAAGTGAAGTCTTACCAAATTCACATTTGGATAATTTTACATACAACTTTTCCATTTGAAAAGTATCCAATACTTGCTTTACATGCCTTACATGCTCATCCCAAGTCCCACTAAATACAAGAATTTCATCTAAATATACAATCACAAAATCATCTACAAATGGCCTGAATACATCATTCATCACACGCATGAAGGTTGTTAGAGCATTACAAAGCCCAAACGACATAACTAACCACTCAAACAATCCTTGTTTGTTTTTAAAGGAAATTTTCCATGCATCTTGTTCTGCAACCCTGATCTGATGGTATCCACTATGGAAATCCAACTTAGTGAAACAAATAGCATTCTTTAATTGATCAAGTAAATCATTTATATGAGGAAGAGGATATCGATTTTTCACCGTGATTTTATTTAAGGCCTGGTAGTCGACACACATTCACCATGTGCCATCCTTCTTTGGCACCATCATGGTCGAAGAACCACAAGGAGATGAGTTGGGCCTGATGACCCCTTGATCCAATAATCCTTGCACCTTCTTTTTTATATTTGTCATCTCTACAACTGACATCTTGTACATGCGCACATTAGGAAGAGGAGAATCATGTTGAAGATGTATTTCATGTTGGATTTCCCTCTTAGGAGGTAATCCATTCGATTCCTAGAAAATATCATCATACTTAGAAACAATATCAATTAATTCTTTCTTATGAGAAGGATCACATCCTTGAAAAGCGTCGGATGTTCCGACATCCTTTTCCCTTACGACCATGAGTGCATATCTCTTATTAGTGTTTATGAGTCTCTTCATTTGTCCTGCACTAACAAGTGTTTTGTTTACACTCGTGTTATGGCCTCTAACAACATATTCCACTCCCCCTTTAGTAAGGTGATATTTGTTCTCATGACGAAAGAAGACTCCTTTTCTATCATAAAGATAAGGACTCCCTAGCACTATGCCACATATATCAAGTGATACAACATCCAAATCCACTTCATAAATCAACTTTGAAGCAATAGAAAATCTTACCTTACATTGTTTGGTGACAATAAGTTTTTCTTTATCACATACCCAACCAAGAGGATAAGGATTTAGATGTGGTTTAGTTTAAAGACCCATCTTTTTGACAAGTGCTTCAGATATCAAGTTTACTTGGGAACCCAAATCAAATAATGTATCTATCGTAGTGTGTTTAGATAAAACTCTTATATGAAATAATTCATTCATCTTTATTTCATCATCATGAGATTCATTATTGGAATTTGAACTATCATGAAGGGAATCTTTACCTTGTACTACAACCATTGTGATCTTTCCTTTGTCTCCTTAATCGAACCAAGATCTTGTTGCACTGTAGCAACGATCTTTGTCTTCCCCTTTCCACCAAACTGTTTCGGTCTCTTCTCTGGATGTAGTTTCCAACAGTGTTCATCATCGTGACCACTCTTCTTGCAATGAGTGCAAGATGGATTTCCTTCTCTCTTTACAGTGGTGGTCTTTTTGTCCTTCCTTTCAAACTTCTTAAACTTCTTATGTGGGAGATTGGAAGGTTTCTTTCTGGGATCTTCTTGAACATACTTTCCCCTATTCTCAAGGTGAGTGGATTGCACAAAAACTTTGTCAAGACTGGTGGGGTTAAACAATAGCAAAGTATGACGAATATAACTGTGAAGTGGGCCCATATACTTCATTAAATTTTCATAAGAATCCAAAGGAATGTCTAATGCAAGAGATTTATTCCTAAATTATTCTGTGAAACTTTGTACAGTTTGACCCTTACTTTGTCTTAAATTTTTCCATTCCATCATTGCTTTATGTAAATAACCCAATGAATAAAATTTCTTCCTTATCGTTGATTTAAATTCTGACCATGAGGAAAGAAGATTACCACACTTACTTATGTCATGAAGTTTTCTCTCCCACCATACGAGAGTGGTGCCTTCCAACCTAAGAGAGACCAATTGCACTTTAACTTCCTCTTTGTCAATCTGTTGAACACGGAAATACACTTCAATCTGTCGAATCCGATTATCTAAATTTTCAGGATTAGCATCTCCATTAAACATAGGTAAAGCAAATTTTACATCAAGATTTAATAATGGTTTCTTAAAAGAAATTTTATGGCGAGAATTATGAGAATGATGAGAATGCTCAAAGGAAGAAGAGCTAGAACTTGATGGTGAATATGGAGGCTCAGGAGGGTCTCCTCCAGCTTCTTGATTCACTAAAGCATTATCATATGCGTGTGCTTCCTTTTTCTTCCCTTTCTTCTTCATCCTCTTCTCATAGTCTCCATACATTCGCTCGACCATTTCTAATATGCGATAAAATACCATATGGAATTTTTTCTCCTCTTCGTCATGCTTGTCCTCTTCGGCCATTTTCTTCCTTCGGGATGCACGACCAACTTCAGGATTGAAATTCTTAAGAGTTCCTTCAACATTCTTATGCTTAGCCCTAGTAAGAATTCACACTCAATAATTCAAGTCAAAGATGATTACTCTGATACCAACATGATCCGAGATCTTTTCATCGAGGTGACTTATAAAGAATTGTATTAAATGAGCATAAATTAAAGTGCACCATAAAGAAGGAAAAACTCAATAATGAAGAGACACAAGCATCAAATCTGAACACAAAAACTTGATAACAGAGTTTGTCCC